>BMAO01014829.1:0-35874 GCA_019973975.1 Trichonephila clavata | reverse complement strand
ATTAAAATAATAATCCACGATCTCACGAAGTCGTTAAACTTAACGACGGAGAATCACGCTCCCCTTCTTGAATGGTTACGACGGTAAGCTACGTAATGATGCATGTTATGCGCGGAAAAACCTGCACACACAAACTGTTTATATTTTTCAAAAGTACAATTTATTTTTCTGATGATGTGCTAAGCCATTGACTTACAGAAATTCGTATGCTCGATTTCACTTCTGGTACACATGAAATGAAGTAATGTCTCCTGTTAATTTTAGAACTCTAAAGTTTTTCCAATACAAAAGAGAAGAAACCGTAAACGTGGATTAAACAAATCATAAACGACTGACATTTTAATAGATATATATATGTATAAGAGATTTTATAAATTTACGGACTTTAAATTTCAAATAGTTTGAATACATTAGTAATAATTGATGAATTACAATTATTAAAATTTATATGAAATATTTTAGCGCATCCATATTTGTACACAGATAACCTTCTATATTATATTGAGCTTTAAATGTCATATATTATAGGAGGTTATATTATTTATGAAAACAATTAGTAAATAAAGTTTGCAAGCTCTATTGTTAATACACTCAAGATAATTTCAATTTAATGTCACTAACAAAAATAATCTTAAAGCGAAACGTGTCTTCTATATGCTTGTTACTATTCATTATACATCACAATACAAATTTATTATATTTATCAAAATAAAGATGCATATAAATTATTGTCCGAAAAACTCTTTGATTCTATCAATAGTAATTTATACTAGTCCTTAAACTTGAATATATTAATATTTTTAAAGAAAACGAAGGCAGTTCTTTTAAACAAATGAAAACAATTTTATTTAAATTTGAAACTGGATTATTTTAAAAATTCGTATTTTTAACGGCATTTTTTGAGAATAAGGCTGTGGAAAGAAACACAAAAGATGACTGCAGAAAAACATAAATTCAGAACTCTTTCAGAATAAAACATATGCGCTCTCTTAGGTTCTACCTTATTTTTAGGGCATTTTTGTGCTTTGTTAGCGAAAGATAAAGCAGGTTTATTCGAAAACTTCCTTTAATAGAACTAAAAAGATATTTTTACCATCCATAAATATTTGTATTTCTGCATGGGTATCATCTATATATAAAATAACTCGTGTCAAATGATTCAAATAGGGAGGAATTACAAGTAAAAATGCAAGACATATGAGAAAAAAGGAAAAAATGCAAATAAATAAAGATCTAATACATATTCTGAATTTCTATTTTGACTCATTTCAGTTGTTTTTTCCCCTTTAAAATCCTTACATCCTCAGTTAAACCAATATTATATTATTAATAAAAATAATCCTGAATATAAAAGACCTATTTTGAGCAAAATCTTAAATAGACCCCATTAGAAATCACAGTTTACTGCGTGATGATTGAATTTCATCTTAAGATTCTGATGTAGCTTTCATACTAACTTCGCATATGGCATGGAAATTAAAAAAGCGCTTTTATTGTTGGGCTTTAACTGTTCTATGTTATTAATTTGTTGTGCTATATTTTCACGATATCAAAGAAACTAAACTAAACTTTTCTTAATGAACCATTATTGTCTCAAAATTTTAATTCATAAAGTAATTCTATAACTATGCAAATCGTTACCCATTTTGTATCTGTTTGCTACATTCTTCAAACATTTCTGTAACTTGTATTAAAAGTTTTTTTTGAAAATTTGGAATAAGTATTAAGTTAGATTGTGAAAATTGATAACTGGAAACACACATTTATAGTGCCTGTGGAATTTTTTGGGAAAAAATCTTAAGACTTTTAACAGAATGTTATTATTTCATTATGATCAAATTTGTATAAATGTGTTTTAGATTGCAATTTTGGAAAATTCAGAAATTTTAAATTTTATTTGAACTGTGCATCATGAAATCTATTTCTCTGAAACTGTATCATGAAACTGTACATCTGAAATTTAATAGAATTCATGAAACTGTCCAGTGGTATATATTCTTTTTTCCTTTATGTATTACAATATAATATATACAAAAACGAAAGAAAAAAAACTAATTCTTTGTGTCTAAAAATGCTTTATTTTACGAAAGCTTAAGAACATAAATTGTTTCAACAAAATGTACTAAATCTACATCAATATCTATCAATATAAAATTATTATTGGGGAAATTGTACTTTTAATCATTATACATTTTACTTCAAATCAAGTACGGTACTGAATTAATTGTCGTTCTCTTCCATATATTTTTAGAACTTTTGCATGAATTTATAATAATTCATTTGTTTCTATAAATTAACAATTAACATGTTGAAAATCAATAGATCATTGTGTAATAAATAATTTTGCTGCATTAACCAATTAATTTTTTGTCGTTAATTGGTTATAATAATTCAATATTAAAACAAATCCAGAGGAAAAGGTTTAGTCATAAAGATTCTTCTAACATTTTATACTGCATGATGGCTGTAGAAAAATAATAAATTTTTAGAGTATTAAAAGGAATTATAATAGTACATCAA
Organism: Trichonephila clavata; assembly: GCA_019973975.1. Taxonomy (NCBI): domain Eukaryota; kingdom Metazoa; phylum Arthropoda; class Arachnida; order Araneae; family Nephilidae; genus Trichonephila; species Trichonephila clavata. The sequence goes on along the minus strand of BMAO01014829.1, from coordinate 33,354 downwards.
ATCATTTTCATATTAATGTATAAATTTAGGCTGGTTAGCTTATCATTAATACTTAGACAGTGATTTTTAGTTACAAATGAAAAAATAAGATCATATTACAGTACGTCACATTTATAAATGATATATAGGTAAATTTTTTTTGTTGCTAACAAACAGTTATGGAAATCAATTGAATTGGATCGTTTAACAAAAATAAGAACTGTATTCATGTTAGACTTACCTTTTTTTCGAATAATATTTATATATTTTTTTTCTAAGAAATCTTGAAATTCTGAAGGGTTAAATATTATAAAAACCATTTTCTCAAGTTTTTTTATTTTTTTCTACTTTGACGAACAGTATGTGCTTTTCTCTTCATGTATATTAGTAAAGTGAAATATATTTTGTTGCGAAAAGCAATTAATACCAGGTATAATAGCTGCTTGATGAAAACATTAGAGAATGATTTGCTTATAGAATAGAATATTACTTAGCCAAAACGTTCTTTTTACTATAATGAATATCCATATCAGTATAGTGCAAAATAGTTAATGATAGCACATATGAAAAGTGGACACGTGTGATTGCATCAGAATGAGTGCAGCTATAACAGAGCCACCAATCAGGGACACGAAGCACGGTAGGAAGTGTACACCGCACACATCAGTGAAACCTGTTAATAGTAAAGGAAATTAATCGAAAGTAAAGCCTTGCCATGTAAGGATGCGTCCAAATCAGAACAACGTGCGGTAGTACGGTTTCTGATTGTAGTATGTGAATTTAATGCGGACATCTATCGACGAACAGTGGCAGTCCATGTTGAGCACTGTTTAGGTCAAATATTTGACAATGATTGGTGTAAAAGTTTTCGAGAAGGGTATCAAACGCGATATCGGATCTCCATGACAAGGTTTACCTCCCATGAAATCAAAGCAACTTTAAAAAATTCCTTTGGGAAATGCTAAAACACCCACCGTACTATCTGGATTTGCCACGTTGTGATTTCTAGACCTTTAGGTCACTTGAGACAGTATTACGTTTCTATTTGGACTACTTCCTCAAGACTTCCTCAAGAATCAACTGCGTTCTTTCTGGGAATGAAGACACAGCAAAGCTGCCGAAACTATGAGGCCTGTGTTAGAACCCCCAAGAGCGATTTCTTTTGTTTTCCTATAAATTATTTTTTATTGAATTTGTCAACTTTTCATTTAGGCAACCCTTATATTTTGCGTAAAAAAATTATGGGAAAAAAGCCTAAAGCTATGTTTTGTTTCTACTCTTTACTAATATCACTTTCATTTTTAAAAATACTTAAAAACTTTAAGGGAGTTGATAGAAAGCATATACAAACCTATGATGGAAAGAATGAGAATAAAGAACTAAATCGTTTCTCTACGATCGATAAACGATCGATCTCTGTTATCGTTTCATTGAGATAAGTAATTGCAACTAAACTTTATTACTAAGTAACTTAATTATTTTAAGCATTAATAAAATTCTATACACTAATATTTCATTATGATACATTTCATAATAAATTAATATTTTACATACATTATATGTTTTGGATACTTAAAGTGAAATTGTATTATTTATTTAATAGGATAAAAAATAATACTCGTAGAAGTCTTTCTTAGTTTTATTTAACTAAAGCAATTTTTAAAAAAGTAACAATCATGCTGATTCTCTTAGTATGAATGATTGGTTTCTCCTTCGCAGTTTCACTGAGTATAAATATGGGAAGTAGATGTATGCTTAAGTGACATATATATGGATTAATCCGACTTAAAAAAGTTATTTACGTCAAAAGAAAGAATGAGAAAAAAATGCAATAACCCTTTCACTAATGCTGTAAAAAAGAGCAATTTAAGGGGACATAATATGTACATTTCTTTGGTTCCTATTCTGATAACTTATAAACAACACTATACTAAAAAAATACAAACTAAATTCAGCAATTATAAAAAAAAAATGACAAAACTGCAATCATACCTAACAAATACGAATATAACAACTTGGCAATGTATATATAACTATCATTGCATAAAGTATCAATGTTTCCCATTATATTATTATGCAGGTAGTTATTAAAGTATAGTTTAATAACTATATACATACATTTGTGTGTGTGTGTGTGCTTTGTAAATATATGCGTAAACTATATCAAAATTTTAAAAAAATAATTAATTTTTTTTTAAAAAAATGGATAAAATCCATTATTTATTTAGAATTATTCTAACAATGATTTGAAATGTATGTTGATGAAGGAAAGTCTTTACATAATGATAGAAGTTTTATTGGAAAAAAAAATCTATGCTTTGCAATATACCATGTTTCAATGAAAATCTTTTTTTATTTGAGTCGTATGAAAAAAATAACTAACATTCTCAGATTATAAAAATTATTAATATATTTTTCTTATTTTAAGATAAAAATACCGTGTACATGATTTTATTCAATAACAACATACACTGAAACTAAATAAAAAAATAACATATGCACTGTAGAAAATATATATAAAAATATCAGCGTAAATGGGCACATTTAGAATTTCATCCAGTACTGAATTCAAACTCTAAAAACAATCTTCAAACAACACTCATATATATATACAGATTGAATATATTACATTTAAATTTCCAGACACTAACAGGTAAAAAATAATTGGCTCAACACTTTATACATTGCTACATTACATTTTCAAAATATCACTGTCATTTGGGAGTAATGGGGGAAATTGTCCTTGTCCTATGAGGATAATTATGTCTCAAGGACAACAATAATCGCATCCAAAGGCTCACGATATCGGCTCTTTCGAGTCTGACACCTTGTCGATATATAATCTGACGTACAGGACAATAAAATTTTCTTCCCCTAATTAAGGAATGGTACATTTGCTTCAGTGCTCACATCGGTTGACTTCGAAGGCTCTTGAGAGGTGATTAAGTGGCTCCTTTTGGCATCACTGGTGCTCTGTTCTTGGTAATCGCCAAATAAAATATGCATTTCGGCGCAATTTAGAAAGTAAGTTTATTGATGTCCCTTTAAAGCGTAATAATGTAATATTTTCGAATCGTTTATTCTGAAGTTTTAAACTATAACTAGTTTCTGGATATTGTTTTGAACATTGTAGATTCAAAAACTTATAATAGCGATTAAATTTAGATTTAACAAATTGAGAAGCAAAGTATCTTTTAAAAACTCCACAAACACTTTCAAGGTCATAGGGCTAGCTCTAGAGTTTCCGTGACTTTTAAATTGCGTTTTTAGTCATATTTCAGATGATTACAACAAAATATCAATTATTCCTTCCCTACTGAAAATTTGTTTATTACGGATAATTAGATATGAGTTATATAATATAACACACAGAATATCAGTTTTAACTTGTAAATAATATGGTATCCCTTAATTACAGCTGCGTAATTGCTTTTATCAAATATGGTTGAAGACTTATAATCAACATGCACCTAAAAATCTTTAAATGAGCGAAATTTTATTTTTGTCCATTCAGTAACTCTAAAATGATCCCTGAAATATAAATGCTTTCCAGTTGCACTAAAAATTTCCACAAATATTCTCATTAGATATATAACTACTTGTTAGTGAGCGTTTTTTCATTTAAGGGTATGGGAAATAGTAAAAATAATAGAATATAAATACTTTAGTTATTTTTTTAAAGAAAAAAGTAAAAATTTAAACATAAATAATTTTTTTAAAAAAGAAATATGAAAAAAAAAAACAGCACTAATATTTATTTTTTTGTTTGTATAAAATGAACATTATGGGAGAATATTGGTAGTGTAAATTGAATCTGGGGTTCCGCATGGAACATTTAGAAATGTATTAATTATTCGATAAATTAAAATTAAATTTTGAATACCTCGAAAACCATTCAAGATAATTTCTCTAAATTTTATCTATTAATATATCTGTTAACACATTACACTTTTCTGCAAATATCAGTAAAATTTATTTGTAATAAAAAAATTGATTTTCAAAGTTCACTGTATCCTAAATGATTTTTTGACTTAATTTTGTTCTTCATATATTCGTTTATTTAGTCATCAGGATGAGTATTAAACACAAAAAATATACTGCAATGACTGATCAAATAATTATTAATTTTTAACGAATGAAAAATGTAAATTAAAATATATTGGAATGTTTAATTTGTGATTGAACATTATCAACGTCTCAAACACTCAGATAGTGCGAAATAGCTGAAGTTGAAAATTAAGCTAATTCCCATTGATCAAAAGCATATAGCTGGAGTGAAAATTGGACAAATTATTGATGTTAACATTAATTTGTTTTTCATTAGTGCTGGATAACAACTGAAGGCTTAGGGAAAAGAACGGAGTGTTTGTGGAAATATGCAGTTCGTTATTGAATTGTGAATTGACTGATTGTGTATTTATTAATGTCGCATTTGGAACTATACGAAGGTTAATACAAATGAATTGTGGAAGATTTCAATGATATAAGTCTTACAATTTCCTATATTTGAATCTCTGCAATGAGATAATTTTTTTCCTAGAATGGTCGGAAAATGTCGATAGAGTTCGATAATCCAGTCAACAGATGGATGATAGAAATACTAAGAAATGTAAATGTAAACAGATAATCAATGATTCTTTCCCGAATCGGAAATTAAATTATGGGAATGGATCACTGATTTAAGTATTTAGTTGTTCACTAGGTGATGTTCACGAACCATTTTCCACTTAAACACCATACGAATCCAAAGTTTCAAGTTTCTATATTTTGACGATTTCATTCAACAATGAGAACTACGGGTGACTTTATGACGATGCTCTCGAAAAAAATCTACATTATTATATTTAAGTAAATGTAAATTTTTATTCATGAATATCTGAGTAAACGTGATTCTTGAACATGAATACAATTTAATCAGAGAATGAAAAACTTTAAAAATAAGTTCTAATGCATTTTTGCTAATTTTTTTCATCAAAGATTAATACATGTCGTTTCTGATGTGATGCAACATTCCAAGACAGTGCTGTAAAATCATCCACCGAGACCTGGTTCAATGAACAGGAACCTGATTTCTACCAAGACGAGTTAAACAAGTTGGCTCTGCGTTTTGACAAATGCCTAAATTAAACTTGGTGATTATGTTGAAATGTGTGCATTTTGCGTATGTCTACTAATTCCTTTTGTATTTTTCTTTCTATTGTTAATAAATATTTCTTTATTCGACTTGCAACCTTTTTTTGATCACCCCTCATACAAACATGCCTTTAGGATCGCATGCTGAGTTCACAGACTGGTTTTTTTGTTTAAAAAAATCATCTATATTTTTAGTTTTTTCAACTGAATTAAATATGAAATCTACAAGTAGTTTCAAGCGAGACTGAAACAGAAAAGTACTAGTGAACATGAAAACAGGAAATCGAGAAACAATGTACATGTAATGATGATAATTATATGATTGACGTTAAATTAAAAAAATACTCATAATTTGGTTACAGTAGCAAAAAAATGACTTAAGATATATCGAGTCAAAATAAAACAATATTTTTTTCGGTTTAGTTCCGATATTCGGTTCAGTTTCGGTTCGAAAACTTGATTGTAACTAATGTGTGAAATAAATTGGTTATTGTAGGTATTATTTAATTAATTTCTAATAAGAAAAAAAATACCTTAAAATTTTCTAGAAGGGGTATTAACTAAAATAGTTTTTCTATCTTATTATATGATCATTGTGCTAAATTATTTGCTAAGCTGCCATTAAGGGTCACAAATGATTGAAATATAACATTAATCTCAACCCCATTTTACCAGCGATTACATGTGTCATTCAAATATTTTAGGATATTTTCCTATTATTTCTGTGAGGAATGTCTGAATAAATCAGTGCATTTCTGATTTTGTATTGAATTTTTGAAATTGTGGTGAGATATTTTAATAACTTGCTAAAGACTTCTAAAAATAAAATACTCGAGTGTTCACAAAAATTTGTTCTTATGGTTTCCAATTATCCTGACAAAAGAATACTGCATTAAAATAAGAAAAATGAAGAGGGTAATCAAATTTATTTTAGACATTAGTAGAGAACAATGCCTTCCAAACTACAGTTTGTTTCTGATGAAATGAAATGCTATCATGTATGTAAATACATTCATTTCAAGTCATTACAATTTAATGAAGATCCGCCTCTATGTGATTACGAAACAAATGACATCATCGAAAGTTTTATTCTTGCAGGACAATAAAAGAAGAAATACATTGCGGATGATTAAGCCTAATGAAACAAGTTTTAGACAAAAGAATGCATTTCCTTTATTTTTGGCAAACCTTTTTAAACGGTGTAAAGAATTCAAAGTAAAGAAAACAAATAAATATTAGGCATTTTTGGAAGACAACTTTTTCTAACTGAGCTAATGTTAATGTTTTCTTGACACAATGCTATAGAAATTAACTAAAATCTTGAAACTAAAGTATACGCTTTTTTTAGTTGCCATTACAATATATTGCTCAAAACAATACTATCATTTACACAAATTTTCCATTAAATGCAAAAAAAATATTGATATATTTATGTTATTAAATAAATTTAATAAAATATATTATGAAAGATATTGCATTTTATTTATATAATTAAGTAAATTCAATAAAGATAACATTTTTTTTAAAAAAAGTACTAAATAGTGGTTGAAACCAATACGCATCATTATTTTCTTTCCAATGCCACCCATCCAGTATAGTGGTTAGTGACACTGACTGCCGTGCCGTAGGGCCTGTGTTTAAGCCCGGAGAAGGCATGGATGATTGTAAATGTATAGTTCCCCTGTGCGGCATGGGAGTGGTCTAAATAGCTACGTCCTCTCTTAAGGTTGGTGGAAACACGTTGTAGACCACTGACCACCCCCAGAGTAATCCCCTCTAAATTGGTGTGGAGCCGAGATAAAAATCGCCCTGTTACTTGTATGCATGGTATATGCTTTCGAGAACCAGCTAACAGAACTTAGCTTCTTTTATCCTATAGTGAGAGAAAACAAAAAGAGAAAAACCCACAGTTGGGTGTCAACAAGGGGAAGGGGGGGGTCAGGACCATGATCATATATATGTGATCACGCGTTTCTTCCTCCAGGGCCCATGGTATCATATATGTGATTGCACGTTACCAACTCTGAGGCCAATGATCACACCGGCGTGATTTGAGTTTGGAACGTTTTTAAACAATTTTTTCAAGGCACTAGATGGCAGTTAAAGTCTTTTTTTTCGATTAATGTTTCACAAATCTTTGAACTTCGATATGTGCTTTCAGCTTCATGTTTTTTAAAACTAGATCTGGGATATTTATGAGTGTAAACAATTGCACATGTTTAAATTTTTCGAGAGAATCGGGAATTAAAAGTTCGTTATTTATTGTGCTCTGGATTTTTGTTTATAATTTGACTAAATTAAAAAAAAGATGGAATGCTTATTAGTTACTTGGGCATCAGACATTCATAAAGAGTACTTTTTTTTATTAAAACGAAAACATTTTCTTAAATATTTGCAATTGTTTATTTTTTTAAAAATATAGTGAACATTTTTGTACTGTGCATTCATATATTATCAACGATAATTAATTGTAAATTTTAGCGTATTTGATTGCATTAAAGACTTTATATGAATTTTTAAAAGAAATTAGGCTTAACAGTAAAATTCACCCGGTCCCATGAGTGCGTATACTCTTGCTATTTGCGGACCTGGAAAAATGTTTCTTTCTCCGTTCGCCGATCTTGAAGGGGTTAAGACCCTCTGTTTGGATGGGAGAAAAAAAACCTCACTCGTTTTTTTTCGAAGTGAGTATTTGTCCTTGAACATATGACAAACTATCCCTTTGTGTGATGAATTTTTTGGGCCTCGATCTGACACCGTAAGACTGGTGGCCTCAGAAACAACAGTACCATTTTCTTTTAAAAAATGTATATTTATTATTTGGAATTTTTTTTGTTTATGTATATGTATAAAAATATAGTACATAATGAAATATGACTGAAGCAAAACTCAGTAGACTTGATACATAAGCATGAAAAACAGATTTAAAAATCTAAACCAATAACTGATTTTCAAAGGTTAAATATTGTAAGACTTTTAAATTATCCAGATAACTTACGTGCTTCAGAATATATCTACATATTTTTTAAAAAATAAATTGTCTTTTTTCCTTGATGGGATGTTGAGAGTTTCTGATGCATTCGATCTCGATTTCATTACTTCTTGTTATAATATTTGTGTATAAACCACTAATTTTGCAATTCTAAAGAATGTTTTTGTTAGTTGTTTCATAAGTTTTTTTTTTTCAAATTTTATACACTTAACCATAAGGCTGGAATTTTTCAATAAGATGCGAAGAAAAAAAAAACGTAATTTTCGTAAACATATTATTGCTAATTTGTTCAATAAAAACAAAGACTTGGATAATTAACCTTTCCTCATAAAGCTGAACAATATTTTTCACTACGGATATAACATTCATATGTTTCAAAAAAATGGATAATATTGCTAGTCATGTGTATAACTTATTTAAGAAAATTAGCATAACGCACTTTTCTTTATATATATAGACTAAAGTTGCAAATATAACTAAAATATAACGTCTCATTCGTGTTTGAAAATATAATTTAATAATTCGCTAATAGTTTTGCTGTGCTTCGTGCCATTGGTCTCTCCGTCAGCTGGGTCGTGTCCAATAATATTAAAATCTATATTTATATCCCAATACCATTTCTTTTATCTTGCTCTTAACTACATCGTCAAATATCAAGTTAATTAGATATCGGACTTTATTCGATCTTAAATAGTTACAGACTCACAAAGCAAATTCAAAAAAGAAACAACTGTCACAGTGCTAACCCCCTTCCCCTATTCCAATAGGATATATTATTTTTCCTTTCCCCTTTACACACAATTGATTTTTTTTTTGCAGACTTATTTTAGATTAAGGAAAAATACTCAAAATTTATGTATAACACCACTGACATCAGAAATAAAAATACTAGTTTTCTAACATTAATTGAAAACTCCCATTCCTTTTTAAGTTCCTGATATATTGATTTACTATAATAATATAGCACTTCCCCTGCATATCTATTTTATTTTAAAATATAGGATAGCTTCTTTTGAAGATGGGGGCCTATTTTAATTGAGATGAAAACCATCATACAAGTTCCACTGGCCCCTTTCTAATTAATTTGCCATAATACCTTATAACAGAAAAAATTTCAAATGCTGATATTGATTCATTTATTACTAACATACCCTAGAATAAAATTATTAGGGTATCCGAACACGATGAAAATGACCAAATTCAGTTAAGACAGATATTTTTTTGTTTTTGTTTTATTGAACAAAGCTATCTTTTGTATTTACGAAACATACTTTGTTTTGCTTCTACGCTACCTAGAGGCCAAGTTACAACCAATTTTATAAAGTTAGAAAAACCGGAAGTGGGTTTTTGATCTACCAGAAGTAGGCATTTAAATTGCTCAAAATCTATCATGGCGAGTTTAATAACTCAAAATATTACGAATGTATTTCTATAAAACTTTTTGAACCTGATATTTATGTTATTTTCTAGAGAATGTACTAAAATATTTCTTATTGTATGAATACTTTTTCAGTTATGGCTTGTTATTAAAATAATAGTCTCATAAAAAATGTAACATTTCTTATAATGTTTATTCAATCAGCTCTAAAAATTTTTAATTTTAATAAAAAATTTAAATTTTGATACATTTTCTAGATAAATGCATCTAATTTGTTTTAGTAATACTTTTACTAATATATGTTTATTACTTTTTTCTCTAGCTTCTTTGAAGTTTTTCAAAAATATTGCTAAAATTTCACTTATAATTGTGATTTTTGTAAAATCCAGGTAATTTATTTTAAATTTTGATAGTTAAATAATAATATTTATTGGTATTGAATCCTAAAAGAGCATTTATAATATTTTGGTATTTTATTTTGTTAAAAAGTACTCCGAACTTCGGATACCTTTACAGTAAAATAGACATAACATTAACAATACTTACAGTTCTAATCCTTATAAGTTTTCATGAAACAGCCGAGGGACTTTTCTATACATAGAAAACTCCTCACCCATGGCTATTGTATATATTTTTTCTTAATAGCTATTATGATGATTGGCACAAAATCCAGCTGATTTAACATTTCACCATATAAGAAGTATTATTAACTTGGGTCTCATGACGCTACAGCCCATGAAGGCCAAGGCCTACTGTGCCAAACTCAGTATACGTGACCTTGGGCCCTGAGGTGCTTGATCAGATGTTTCGGTCAGGTGGTCAGTCTGACGCGAATCCCCAGTGTTAAGTTCCCAAGCAAGTTTAGTGCTCAATTTATTGACCCACTGAAGTTGTGAAAGGCTGACTCAACCTTGCTCAGCCTGGGCTTTGAACCTCGGACCTGTAGTATGGAAGCGCAATGCACTAACCACTCAGCCACTGGCCTTACGAAGTATTATTTTTTTTCTAGTTTATTTATCTACGCTTATTATGGTTTCTTTCTTTCTTGACACATTATGCTACAGATTCAAGAAGATCCACGACTTACGTATTTCTTTCATTTATCATACATATTATTTATTCGTTATGTCTTTTATTCTGAGGAGTTCTTTATTTTTAGCTTTTTTCCTTAATAAATGCTAGCATAATTTTTAACAATACTAATTTAAGAACAAGTTTAAAAATTACCAGTGAAACCATGAGTTTGTTATATATAAAATTAAGTTTAAAAATTAACACCTATCTTGAAATATTATACGGTTTATTATTAATTTCTTAACTGCCGTTTAATAGTTATGCAATTCGTCCCCAATGCCACCATTTTCTATTTTGTTGATGTATTGGGAGAGGGGAGAAAAGGTATAAACAAGCAAATCTTCTGAAATAAGTAAATCCTTCGCAAACCGTGGGTAGGAAAAAATCCATCTATGTGTTCTGTGATCCATTGCAGCCCCCTTACAGTTGACGTACTGTCAGGGTAGGAACGAGATTAGAGTTCCCGCTGCATAGGCTCATATGACACACGACGTGTTGAGATACACCGCTAGGGTTAATAGTGACTCGGCTATATTAATAATGCGAACAATACATATCTTTTATTCGCTATCCTCTGAAACCAATGCACTGCGGTTGCCAAACCACTCGCCAGAAAATCATTATTTCATCATCCATGTACAACTTTTGATAAGTATTCAGAAAGGCGGAATAACTCACTAAGCGCGCTGTTTCTTAAATAATTGCTTCCGACTGCAGAACCATAACGGCTTAACCCTAACTAAAGCTTGCTAAATGAGCTCTTTTTCACATTGTGTTGCTAGCAACTCAATGAGACGAAAGACGATGCATAGGCCAGCATCTGCTTTGTGGCCACACATGATTTTTTTCGCTCACCCTAATTAATGTTGATGAAAGATGGGAAATAGCTCTTTGGTGTATAGATATATTTCTCTCTGTGGCATTTAGGCTAAACTATTATCGGAGTCTTCTATCTTCAAAACGTCCGCAGACAATTTATTGTTCTTCTCACGTTTTCTGCGCTTTTATTTATGAAGCGATGCTGGGGACGGAATGAGATAGATAAGCTGTTCCTGATTTCTTGTTTTCTGTCGCAGAGGCTCATTTGTTGCGGCCAGATTGCATTAATCACATTATATATATATATATAATATATATATATATATATATTGTTGTTACTAATGCCACCTGTCTGACGTAGTCAGATCTAGGCCCACGAAATTCATTATGGCATCGGGCTATAATGTACGCCTGTCGTTAGCCTAAGCTTTGAGCCCCCATGAAGGTGACAGTACGTTTTTGCTCACACAACAGAATAGATGGCGACACCATTCGGACCCACTGATTTAACGAGCACGTTCTCCAATTTGTACTCGGCGGATATTTGGTGGCATCGGGCATCGAACCCAGGCCTTCCGGTCTGTAGTCCGATGTTCTAACCACTAGGCTACCCACGGCCTTATATATATATATATATATATATATATAGCATCATACACTACTTTCTGTACAAAAGAGATGACTGACTGTATGTATGCATGTGTGTGCGCTGCATGAGTGGAATAAAAGGAGGGAGCGTCTTTTGAGAGTGTTCGATGCTTCTGTTTGAAGGAGCAACAAAAAACTGGATGTTGCCATTGTCGAATGAACACAGGTTCATTCCTGCCATTAGAATTAACTCTAGCCAGTCTTTGAAAAATGATTCTATTGGCTTAAATATGGTCCCTGCTGCCTTGCGAGGATCAGCTCCACGTTAATCAGAAAACTTTATTATACCAGTCTTAAAATTCTTAAAAAGTAAAATGCCCCAGCCCAGAGGGAGATAGAACAAAGCAAAAAGCCCCAGCCCGGAGGGAGATAGAGCGAAGCAAAAAGCCCCTTTCTGGAATGTTTTCAGGGAGTTTTTTTTTTTTTTTTTATCATAGCATGCAACCAAACCCACATTAGTTCATATTACTTTTATTTGAGAATACGTGCCATGAAAATCAATAAGTAGCACAACATTCAGGGAAACAATAATAACAATAATGACTGAAAGTTTCATGAGTTTAAAAATTTAAAGTTTACGAGTATTAAATTTACAGGCTGACTAAATTAAAGACCTTTTTTCTTTTCAATAAAAATGTAGGCTACAAATTTTATTTAAAAAGTCTCAAAAGTTTCAAAAAGCGTTGTGGGGAAATTTGGGAAATGAAATATTTGTTAAAATATTAGAGAGTCTATATATTGTTTGATATTGAAAAAATATTTGCTATAATTGAATCTGTTAATGACAATTAATAATAACAATATTCAGTGTAATGCTTCATAATAAATAATCTATATAAAGTATGCAAATAAAAAAATTATATATTTTTATATATAATTTATACACATATTTTATATTTTTTATATAATTTATGTACATATTTTATATTTTTGTATATAATTTTTGAGCGACTTCTATCTGAAGTCGCTCCTTCACCATCTTGCCTACCTAAAGATGTAAGGGGAAAAATCATCATCAGAGAAACTTCCATAATAATTATTATTTTATTACTATTCAAAAACACTAATCAACCACAAGTGAAATTACTAGAGGAGACCCTAGGAGTGATATAAAAAGAGCAATTTACACTAAGTAAACAATCTGTTTAATTTAATCTACTCCAATCTATTTATATTGTTAATTATAAATTCACTAATTTATTATAGTGGCAAACTCTGCTCCTAACTCAAGTTGTGATAAGGAATTGTATCTCACCTACGTATCCCCCACCGAAACAGTTCTTCAGCTCCTTCTATCTTACATTTACAAAACCTTGACCTTATACAGTCAAACTAATCTACATATCAAGGTTTCTTCTTGAGGGATGGCTGTGAATTAACGAGAAAACTAGCCTCAAAGTTTCCCCAAGAGTTTTATTCAGAAGGTCACGTATAGATCCACCACAAATTTATACACATATTTTATACTTTTATATATAATTTATATAATTATTTTATATTTCTAAATATAATATATATAAATATTTTATAAAAAATTTTAATCCGTGTAGAATTTTAGAAATCCTTTAGTATATTTCGGAGTGAAAAAATATTTTGACTAATCAAAATATTATGCATTTTATAATGCTTTTCAATTCCATTTCATAGCATTAAATAAAAACAACTTTTAATCAATCACAGCATGAAACCGTTAAATGCGTCACCATCAAAATAACGGGAGAAACAAGTTCTAGAATAATGACAGAAATTTCAATACGACAACTACCAAAGCTAAAGTCAAGCAACTCCAAGTCTTTTGAGTCTGACAACTTATCAATATAGTCGAGTTAATACAACAATTAAACTTTTTTTTATCTGAATTGAAGAATTGATCATGTGCGTCAGCACTCATGGCGGCTGACTTCGATGGTCCTTGAATGGTGATTACGTGGGAGTTTTGGGCGTTAATGCCTCCTCTTTCTCATGTTTGCTAAGCAAGATATGCATAGCTCAACAATTTTGTATTTTCTTGATGACAGCCTTCTTTTATTTTGTTTTTATTTAACATTGAACAGATTATTAATTTTATGAAGAATTAAAATATTTACTGCTTAAATGCAAATCTCTAAATGATATAAGGAGTTGATTTTAATATATAAAATTAGTAATTGCAAATTATATATATATATGTATTTCTTATTGTCGTGACTGGTACTTATGTTTATAACTATTTGTATATATTTATGAATTTATATATATATATATATTTACAATATTATGTATACATATATGTATGTATAGACGTTTAAGAGGAAGAGAAAAATATAAAGTGTTATAAATACGCTAGAAGAAGGCCCGTGGGTCGCCTAGTGGTTAGAGCATCGGACTCCAGACCGGAAGGCCTGGGTTCGATGCCCGATGCCACCAAGTACACACGGAGTACATGCTCATTAAATCAGTGAGTCCGATTGATGTCGCCATCTACCTTGTTGTACCGAGCAAAATCGTACTGTCACCTTCATGGGGATCAAAGCTTAGGCTAACAACAGGCGTAAAATTCTAGTCCTAAACCGCGATGAATTCCGTGGACCTTGATTTGATGTTACTGTTGATCAGGTGGCATAAGCAACAACAATAAATACGCTAGAAGCGCATACAGAAATATCTAAATAGTATTTATTATTATTACAGTTTTCAAGAGAAAACTTTTAACTCTCTACATAGTTTAATAGAGTTCCATCTTAAGCATTGAAATATAAAATGAATGTTTAGTTAAATGCAGAAGAGAGAATAATCACTTAGGCTTTATTTTATTTTAAATATTTGAAGCATTTTTTTAAAAAAATGTAGCATCAAGAGCATTTAAAGAAATAGTTTTTTCAAAAATTTATGTGTGTTTGTGTGTGTGAGTATAATTTTTCAATATTTATTTTAAGTTATATGGTTAATGTACTAATACAAATTTATATAATTGGGGAAAAGAAATGAAACGATTAAAAATTATAAAATGAGGGGAATATATTGATTAAAGACATAGATTAAAGACATTGATTTTAGTGCTGAAAATTTAGAACTAGAAACTGCAGCTATAAAATCAAAATACTGCATTTTGTATGCGGGAACTAATCCATTTAATTATAAATCATAAGAATCTGATGATTTAAGACAACTTAAAAACAGTATTCTTTAAGTATAAGCAACGTTTTCATTCATACCGTTAGCCTTCTAAAACTAATTAACTTGGGAATGAAAACAAGAATGTTTAATTAACGTTCTAATTAAAACTTGCGTTTATGTTACATTTTTCTAACAATGCATAAAAATAGACTGTAGCTAATTTTTTAAAACATTTTTTTTCTATTCTTGTCACAATGACTTGTATGTCTTATTTAGGTTTTCTTCTGGTTATCTTGAAATAGAAATGCATTTGAGGTTATTCTTTGTTGCTACTATTTAACTTTTGAAATAGATGTGAGAGAAGGAAACTGAGAATTATTTTTTATCACTGGTAGTTTTATGAAAGTCATATTATGTACAATTATTTAAAAATTTTGCTTCTGAAATCTTATATTATAACATCCATAAGAATCTGAAGTTTTATATTTATGTGTGTAAAAAAATTAGAATGAAGTTTAGAAATTAGTGTAATAGAGTAACTAAAAGTGACAAAACAGATCAAAAGACTACTCTTAAAATCGTTTGTAGTAAAGGACGATAGGGCATTTTCATACATGCAAAATATCGTACTGGCAAGGGGAGCGGTGATTCCGGAAGATGGTATGAACTCAACATTTCTGGGAAAGCTGTACATCAATTTATATGGCGCGAAATTCTTGCTATTGTATGGCATGACAGTTAGACTATGTAGTACATGACATCTCAGAATAATTTCATCGGATGTCGATTTATTGTGAAGTTGAATGAAGGTCAAATCGTTAGCAGGGATTAAAAATCACTCAAAAAGTCCTTTCATGAGTTTGGAGTGTATGTATGTGTATATATATATATATATATATCTTGTAGAGAAATTTTGATTATATATATATATATATATATATATATATGTCGTGTTTTTCGAGTGATCATCAATATATTTTATTTTAACCGTCTTTATTCCATGAGATCATTTTGTAATCTGTTTGTAAGAGAGAGAGAGACGAACAAGTGTTAACCATATGAATAGGCGGCTCCCTCAGAAGACATATGCTCTTCAAGTACGCTTCTGATTGAAGAGTTATACTTGAGAATTTAAGCATGACATATAGGTAATAAAAATTAATGGTAGGAGCCAGCAAACTTCTCTTAAAGCAATGTGTTCTTCACTCACGAACTGGGGAATAAATTTAATACTTGAAGATATAACAGGAAAATAAAAGTTAGAAGTGGACTAGCGATTTAAATTTAGATCAAATTTAATTATCCTTACATATATATAAGGTATATTTGTCCGACGGTTTAGTAATGGTAGAAACTTAACCAATCATGGCAGCGGGCGACCGGTTTATAGTCCTATATGCGAGAAAGAACGAACGTTAAACTGTGAAAAAATCTCTAGATAATATTAAACACAATATTTACTCACAATATTGAATTTTACCATGCTCAGAAGACTTTAAGACTAGAACGTTCGGGATTTCAATTACCCTTAAACGTCCACCGGTGCCATTTTGACACAGCGATATAAAATATATAAAGTAATTGTTTTAACTAAAATATTGCAGGACTACTGTTCAGTAGGGTTTAGTTTTAAGACTTTTTATTATTATGTCATGTAATTATCATACATTATAATCCATTATATAAAAAAGGGACGTTGACATTATGTTTCACGAAGCTTGTTGGACCACTGCTTTACCGCAAAACATTTCGAGTTGCAATTCTGCCAGGAACATTACTAATATGCAGTATTTATTCTACGCCTTCACTAGCGACATATATATCAAGATTTACTGGAATATTTTCAATTAGATCTGCACTTTCTTCAGATTCTTTGCAGTCACTTTCAATTAATCTTGTCTTCATCGGAATCTAAATTAGAGCTAATTCATACTCAGAAAGCTCTCGCAACACAAATTAGCCATTTCATCAGGAAATAAACCTTTTCTAAAAGCCATTGTTTGAAGGTATCTGTTCTACACCAATTTCGAAAATCGAATGAATTTTTTTATGAGCAGATAAGCAAATGCTATGTAACGAAACACTTAGACACATTAATTTTAGAATAATTGATTCATTTCCACTGTGAAATTAATAACACTGTATCCAAAAAAAATGTGCGATAGAACTTTGGGAACATTGTTTTCCTAATGGTATCTACTTAGTGGACTATATTTTATTGAACGACAGCTTTTTATAATGATAAATTGCCTTGGTATCGAAATGACACCAGTGGCTGTTCTAGGTATATTTAGTTGGAAAATCACTCCTATTTAACCTAGAACCATAAAACATTTTCTGTGTAATCACCAGGGGAAATGATTAAAAAAATGTCATAAAATATTTTCAAATTTCCTGCAAAAATGCGGAAAGGAAAACAAAGT
The DNA here is from genome assembly GCA_019973975.1 of Trichonephila clavata. Taxonomy (NCBI): domain Eukaryota; kingdom Metazoa; phylum Arthropoda; class Arachnida; order Araneae; family Nephilidae; genus Trichonephila; species Trichonephila clavata. The sequence goes on along the minus strand of BMAO01014829.1, from coordinate 15,812 downwards.
AAACGTCTCCGGTGTCAAATTGATAGTGACGGACGTTCTAGTGTTAAAATGACATAGGCTGTGCTACGGTGATTGCAAATAACGCTTGCTCATCGGATACACCATTTTATGTGGGGACGAGAACTCATCAGAGCTGGTAAAATGAGTAATAGGACTGAGTATTTTTAACGATAAAAACAGATATAATATGACAACTATATACATATGTGACTTATTTAATAGAGCTGGTCAATAAATTATAAATCTATAAGATTTGCATTTGGGCGCATGCTAGAGATGAAGTACGCATTTACTTATGACGTCGATTATACGTTGTTAGAATGCTAATATAAGAAAGGTGTTAGAGTGCTTTTCACGATGAAAAGTAAAACGATAAAAACCACAGATCTTTCACCAATTGAAAATGCTTATTGTCGGCGCCTGTTTAGCATGGAGCTCGATTTAAAAGACAACAAATGACACTGATTTCTCAAAAGTATCCCTATAAAATGTTTTTAAAAGTTGAAATCTGAATCCACTGTCCTTCTCTAGAAAATGAAAATGCTGTTTGAGCACAGTTTTCCAAGAGGGAGGTAGGTGTCGTCACCAACGAATTGTACAGCAGACCAAGGGACAAAGGCAATTCACAACAGATTTTAATCGAACCATGCGCGAGAACCACAGAAGAGAGGAATGCATAGTCGGCTGTCTGTGGGAAAAACCATTTATTTCTGCCCCAAAAGCCAAACTTTCTTAGCAGTGATGTCGAGAAAGTAAACACTGGCCTGCTGAGTATTAGAAGCGTATTCTGTGGTCAGTTGAATCACAATAAACCTTAATTTGCACTGATGGAAGACGTCGAATTTTGTGAGAGCCTCACAAAACAATGAAGCAAGGGTCTAGTGAGAGTATCATGATATGGGGAATGTTCTTCTTGCATGGAAGTAGTGCCCTGGCGTTCTTCTGGAGTAATCAAATAGCCTTGAGATACTTGGATATACTAGCAGATCAAGTATACACCCTTTAATGTTGCATTTTTTCCCTGGTGGAGTCAGATGCATCATGGACAATATATCTCATTCTAAAAGAGTTTAAAATTGGTTAAGCTGAACATCAGTCTGATTTCCAATACGTTCTATGGCTACTGCATAGCCCAAATCATAACTCCATAGAACATGTGTAGGATATGGTAGGCAGACGCATCCGACAGCAGTTTCCTCATCCATCTAAATTACAAGATTTAAAAAACTACATATAAATGAACACCAAAAACATGCAGACCCGATGCTCAAATGAATTAGAGCAGCTATAAAAACAAAAGGTGGCCGAATAAAATATTAGCATTGGATGCTGTGTGTGGTTAAATTGATCCTGTGTGTAGTTTGTTATTTTAAATGTTTAAAATTTAAATGTTAATTCCATAATACATATAAAAATGGTGTTTTCTTATAAATCAGAAGTTTTCGTATTTTTAATAATGAACTTTTTCGCTGTACTTTTTTAGCCAGGAAAGTACAATGGAATTGATTATTTGATTAATTAATTCCTTTGTAAGTTTGCTATAAGATGCTTTGGACCTATTTTAAATGGCCCTAATCAATCAAATTTCATAACGCATTTCATGATAGCTCCAATTCGATTCAAGCATGGGATTTTATTTTTTAAAAGTATTTTTTCAAACAGTTAATTTTTTTTTGTTCCAAAGACTTCTAAAACTATTTTCTTTTATGAAAAAATTATATTCTATCTTACACGGTCAAATTGAACAATGTACTGTACGATGTAATATATGTATGTACGAATATGTAACTTATTCATATATTATGCACACCTGCTAAATGTTATTGCATAAAGTGCTAACTATCTTTGAAACTCAGAAAAAGAAGCCATTTATAGTTCTTCAGAGTTTTAGTCATCACATGTTACAAAGAAGTATTTTTCGAATTGTTTCGCATTCTAGTGAATATAACTATTATTTGTATGCGCCGAAAAAAAGAAATTGGTATTGCTCTTCTAAATTATACAATGGAGGCCAAAAGAAGATAAACTTTCGTTTCCTCATCTTATAACATCATTGAGATAGGCATTAAGTTTTCCATACTAGCAATTTTTGTTTGTTTTGAAATCAAATCAACAAAGTTAACGAGAGACTAAAATAGTAAATGCAAAATATATTCGAAAAAATTACTTTGAAGGAGTGAGACCTGAATATTGAAATACTATAAAGATATAATTGCATTGTCGAAATAATCTTAATTCTAAATATCAATTTTTAATTTTTTTTCGAATAATATCTCTGAGAAACGTAAGGAGTTACATGAAACAAATTATTTCATTCTTAAAAACACAGATGAACAAAAAAAGGATTGTCTAATAAAAATAACCAATCGGCTTTTATGTCTTTCCAAAAGAGTCTGATCTTTATCCGTTTCGTAATTCAGCAAAGCATGCCTGTAATTTCACACACAGAATTCATCTTCGGTTCATCGCGATGGTCAGTTAATCAGGCGGCATTCTACCGGCCAGTGGGCATTAGCACCGAATCTGTTACCTCGTAGATACCTCATCAATCGATGTAGTGAGTAATCACGCGTTCTAATCCCATGAGGGAAGTTAGAACCGGTGCATAGAAGCATGACCCATCAGCACTGGCATAAAGGCGATGACATTTGAGATCATGAATGATACTGTAATGGTGCTTTAAGATTACCTGAATCGTAAATGAGTTACAGTGGTTCGTGTAGGGTGGAAATCAATTTATTTGCTTCGGATAGGATTAAAACGTCCTTTTTATTTTGATGAATACTTCATCAATGAGTTTGGATAGGAATATTCATTTAATTTAACCCCTTGCCTGTGGAATATATTTAAGAAAAACGTGCCAAAAATGGATTTTTTTTCCATTTAACTTCTTTTGTTATCATCATCAAAATGATAAGAAAAATAGATTATTTTTTTAGCAAAAACAATGTTTAAGTGAAATTACTACTATATTCAATGTTTCCCAACATGATGGAAATGTTAATGGATTACAATAATTTTTGGTCAAATTATATTAAAGCAAATCAAATGACATAATTTTGAGGATAAATATAATAAACTAATGCACACAATATTAATATTTTTATCCACTTTCAAGAATTCCATGTCTCTAAGAGTCTTTTGAATTTCACGAATACTTTACAGTGTACAAACGGACTGCAAAATATCAAAAAGCCTACAAAAGGATGTAAACTACCAAAATTTATACGGGGAAGAATCGCCATGAATTGGAAAAATGATAAATTACATATTATACACGAACTAAGTCATATTATGCATTACACGAACTATAAGTTCGGGTTTCATGGCGTTGAAAGACCAATCGTCGTTTGCCCGAACTTAACTTGGACATTCCAAAATTGGTTCATTTGCGTTTCCCGAACTGAATTCGGGCGTCGCAGGCAATGGTTAAGAAGGCTAATCAATTCAAAGAGTACAGACTTTCTACGCTACCTTAAATAGGAATGCATACTAAGTTTTTTATTGTTATGACTCAATTTCAAAAAGAGTAATGTATGTTGATATTTAAAAAAAATACTAATTCAAGGAATAACATGAGTAATTCTTAGAAATTTGTAGTTTTTAGTAAGTTTTTCATTATTGATTAAAGCTGAATATCACATGAAGAAATCATTTTTATAAAACAAGAGTCTGTATATGTTAATGTAATTTTTGAGATTAAAGAGCGCACCATTTTCATCAAATTATTAACTAGTGATTCATTTAATTGCTTTAAATAACTTTATTTGGGACGTTATTTAAAGCAAATAAATGAAGCACTAAGCATTTGAAAAAAACAAAAAACATCAGTTAATTTATTAATTTTTTATAGCAAAACGCAAAACCTCTTTTTTAAAAAAATGTATAAAAAAAGAAATTTATACTTGCAGTAAAGGTTGAAATTTAATTAATGAATTGACTGCTTCAATACGTTGAAAAATTAATTCAAAATCTATTCTGAAATTTTTGCTACTCCATATCTTATTAAGTTGTCAAGTTAACTCTAATTTAAATTCTTATAATAATGAAAATAATTTAAAAAATCCCGCGAAAGTAATACATTTTTATCTAAGAGCCCTATTATTTAATGTAAGTTATGTATACCATTTGAATGGTATCAAAATTAAAAGAGAAAAGTGACTCACTCATTCACTCACTCAGTTGGTCATTACGATATCTCTGGAACTATTGAACCTATAGACTTGAAATTTGGTAGATATATTCCTTTCCTGGAGTAGAGATCCAATAAGAAGGGATTTTTTTTTGCGAAACTCGAAACACAAGGGTTGTTGTGAGGGCTTAAAGTGCGCCACAGATTAATATCCTGTTTGTGAACTATTTAAACTAAAAACTTTAAAATTGTCGAGTATGTTCCTTTTGGGAAGTAGAAATCCGTTATAAAAGATATTTTGCAAAAATCGACCCCCAAGAAGCGTTTCTTGGTTTTAAGGAGCGCTATAGATCAGTCATGGAGCATTTATGTTTAAGCAAATAAATAATTGATTCTATGATAGATATAATTGATTAAAAAAAACTTTTCATAGGTCATGAACCTGTTATAATTATTATAAAAATTCCAGCATTGAATACTAAATAAATGCATTTAAAAATAGAGCAATATTATTTGTTTTAAATATTTATTAAATAATTAATTGTATTGTGAGATTGTGCTACAATTAGGTAGAGATTCAAATGATTTTTCTTCAGTTTATTAAAAATTTGGTTTTTCCTATTTAAAAAAGTAGTAGGATTAGAAAATAGGTATAATTCTATCGACAACAATATCGCCAAAATCCATTTTTAATTTTAAATTGAAATCATCTTCCGTTTAGTGCATGGATTGATTCATGTATTTCTGACTAGTAGAGATTTGAAGGGAATAAGTATAAAGTGGTTTTATGCCTCATGAGCAAATTAAGGGAGTTCACCCATGTGATGGGTTAAAGAAAGCGTAATTTTTTTATCTTTATAAATTGCTTCCTTTACTTGTCTAGAACACGTGATTAAAGTGTTTTTTTAAAAATTCGAAGTCGTTGTAAAAATACAGCAGCTAGAAGTTGGCTAATATTTTTGCCACATTTTCCACATTGTATCTTTTTACTGGTCGTCAGAAATAATTCCCTAAAAGTGCTTGAAAATTAAGCCGTCAGATGAATGAGCCTCCTTAAGAAGACAATGCATTTTTCGTATACATACATACATATATATAAATATGCGTTTAATGTGAAAACGCTTGAGACGAAATATTGGTTAACACGGCTTAATACACCAGTCCCAACAAACTACTATATATTTTAAATAATTTTTTCACTTTACACGAAACGAAAATCGCTTAACGCGAAAATATTTCCTTTCTAGAAATGAACAAAATATGAAAAAACAACAGCTTGAACTATATTATTGGACTATATTACAGTATCACCGGAAGCATTCATTGCAGTAGATAATGATAATGAGAATACAGTCACAATTATGACAAACAAGACATTTCAGAGTTTGCTCAGAACTCATAAAATATCATTCATGCAGATTCTGACGACAAAAATGAAATGAATAAGGCTGCTCATGTTCCCACGTCATCCGAAATGTAAAACATCGTGAAAAATATCCGTACTTATTTAAACGTACATTGCAATGGTGAAATGAATAACAAAATGGAAGACGTTGAACAATTTGTTAACAACTTAATGGTCCAAAAGACAATGTAGAGAAAAATATCAGATTATTTTGCAAATATTCAATGAATATATATATATATATATATCTTCTTTTTGAAAAGAACTTGACAGCTTTTCATTAAATCTACTTAAGTTCTTGTGAATATTTTTGTTTCCTTATTTTTTATTAAACATATGCATATACACTCCATGAGCCAAAACATTATGACCACCCCTACATTTTGCAATGAACTCGCCTGAATGACGTGGGATGCACGTGATCAGGGGGAAGTGGTATTTAACTGCTGCTGGAGAGTCTGAATAATCATTCTTTCACTTACTTCTGTGTGTGATAGGAAAGGCTGCTGGTCTAAGCGACTTTGATATAGGGCAGATTGTAATGGTTCGAAGACTCGGAACAAGTATTTCCGAAACTGCACGTCTCGTGGATTGTTCGCGATCTAGTTGTTAGTACTTCTGTAAAGTGGATGAATGACGGTGAAACCAGTAGTAGACGACATGGTGTTGGGCGTCCACACGCAATCAAAGAAAAAGTTCGTCGGAGACTGTCTCGCGTGGTGAAACAAAACCGGAGCCAGACAGTGGTTCAGCTGAAAAACCAATACAATGCAGGGTCAAGTAGAATAGTATCGGAACACACTGTTCAGCGGACACTGTTGGATATGGGGCTACGCAGCAAACGTCCCACTCGTGTGTCTTTGCTGACCAAGCATCATCGACAACTGTGCCTGCACTGGGCACGGGAGCATCGCGACTGGTATATGAATCAGTGGGATAGAGTTGCCTGGTCAGATGTGAATCACGGTTTATTATTCATCACGCCGATGGCCGTATCAGGATACACCGTTTTCCAGGCGAACAGTTGCTTTCTCAATGCACAGTAGGACATACACAGGCTGGTGGTGGCGGTATTTTGCTTTGGGGGACGTTCTCTTGGGCGTCTCTGGGACCCATGGTTGTGGTAGAGCAGACCATGGATGCTAAAGAGTATCTGAACATCATTGCGGACCAGTTTCACCTTTACATGGCCTCTATTTTTCCAGCTGGAAATTGAATGTTCCAACAAGACAACGCCCCGTGTCATAAGGCTAAAATTGTGTTTGAGGGGCTCCAGGAACAGGATGCTGAATTCCAGTTGGAATGTCCTGGCCACCTAACTCACCGGATTTGAATCCGATAGAACACATTTGGGATGTGTTGGGGGGGGGACCACCAATTCGCAATATCTCGAATTTACGTGACAGTTGCTTAAACATCTGGTACAATCTGTCTCCGGCCATCTACCAAGGACTTTTGACATCCATGCCAAGGCAGGTTGAAGCTGTGTTGCTTGCCAAATGTGGGTCAACTCGTTATTGAGGGGTGGTCATAGTGTTTTGGCTCTTGAGTGTATATATATCTATGTAAATAAAATGTACTTTTATTGGATATATCGTTTGTTTTCAATATCGCTTAACACGGATTTTTTTTTAAATGGGAAAATTACTTCAGTCCTTCCCAGTCTTTAGTAGAACGATTTTCACTGTAATGAAAAAAATGAATTCATTAACTCTATTTTATATACATTAGATCTAAAAAACCTAATTAGATCAAGGTTATTTTGGATTTATTTTTTATTATATCTTTAAATTTGGAATTGTAAATATTTGCTGCACTTCATGACAAACTACAGGAGTAAATGTAAAGTAATACAACACCATTATTCCAAATCACATTAGACTTACTTTTGCATTCATTCTTTTGTGTTCGTTCATAAAGTACTTTAAATATCTTTTTTTTTAAATTTATACTATTTGCATAATAGTTATTCTCCCGTCAAAATTTAAACATCGACTCCAAACTTCACATTAATTTGTTCGACTTTATTACGGTACCTTCTTCCCTGAAAGAAAAGAAATGCTCGTCAGTAACAAAAGATCCCTAGAGAGTATCCCTGATTTGACATTATCGCTCGTTAACGTATGCTAATGGCTTCCTAATGGCTACTATAATATTCCCGAGATAGTAATACGGAAAAAGAAAACGATCTGCGCAAATTATTCAAGGAGTTGTAACTAATTGAAAGAAGTTCTCTTCTTTAAGACAAGAGCAAGTCGTTAATTAACAGGTACAACGTCAGATGTCCCTCTCCGAGAAAAATAGAGTGAATAAGTAAACCAAACTTTTTTGTGATGTACTTAACTTCAACTGATTTCTCAATGACAAGGAATTATTGAATTTTTAAAACATGAAAAAGTAAAAAGTGTATTTTTATTGATATTTTTGAAGTTTTCAATTTCATATTTAAAATATAAATGTTAAATATATATTAGGTTGTAAAGTATGAAATAGAACAAAAAATGCACATACTTGAATTCGATTTTTTTCAATAAAAACTAAGATTTTAAGATGATCTTTTAATTTTTTTTCAAACTGAAGTATGCGTTAAAAAGAGGAAAAGATGAACATTTCACACGAAAAACCAATTTTGCCAAACTACGGCGTCTAAATGAGGTTATGTGCTTAATTTATCTTTGCCCCATTTCATACTTGACAACCTAATATATATTTTAATCTTACAAATTTCATTAAATTTATATATAGTTAGGCGTACTTTTTACGAACCTCTATTTTGTAAATACCTCTATTTTACGAGATTTTCTTGGAACCAAGAACGTAATACATATCAAAAAAGGAATCTCTGTTGAACGAATTATTTTTAATAACGTGCGAAACTTTTTTCGGAATTTAGCAACTTCATGAAATCGAGGTCCAGCTGTTAAATGTTTGCGTTCCGTTCCTGACTCCATAAATATGTTTCAAGGTCAAGTTGTGGCTCATAATTTCTGTGTGTTTAACACAGAGGTTCTTAAACTGTGGTCTGCGAACCCCCAGGAGACCCCAGCGCTTTTTTGGGTGGTCTACGAAAGCCTCTCATTTAATGTTAAGATTTCCCTCTATAAAAACCCTAAAAGCTTTGTGGAAAAATTGATAAATGTGCCATCCTGGTGCAGATCACCAAGTTTTCCCTAATGAAAAGCTCTGCTAGAACATGTTTTTGATCACAAATATTAATAAAGTTTTTCTATTGTTTGTCACTACATAGCCATTACTACAACGCAGCGTTTCTAAAACTGTGGGGCGCACTCTTAAGGGGGCGTGATAACCTTACAAAGGGGGGCAAGCATGTCGAAAATAAAAGATTTCAAAAATTACAAATTTGCTTAAAGTAAGCAAAAAACAAAATACATTCTGACATAATAAAAGTAAAATACACATTTACACTAGTAAATATACTTATAAATGCACCAGTACTGTCCAATGTATTTGATAATTAATTTATCAATACTAAGTTAAGAACAAGATTAAGAATTACTAGCGACTTCCATGGGCTTGTCATATATAAAATTTAATACTTGTCTTGATAGTTTGAACGGTTTCTAATTAAAAATATATTGTAGCTTTAGCGTCAAATGCATTATTATTGAATTCAATACAATGTTATTATATAAAGGGAGGCGCGAAGAAAATTATGATTAAAAATTGGGTTGCAAGTATTGAAAGTTTGAGAAGCACTGCTATAACGTAATATTTTTAAAAAATAGTAGAAATGCATGTGCAAAGATCAAAAACATAATTCATAACCAGGCAATACGATAATGATTCCACTTAAATCACTCAGCCATGCTCTAGGAGTTAGAAAAGGGTGTTTAAAATCCTGGGGATTCGCGATGTAAGACCGATACGTAAAGGTGGGAGGTGGGGGGGGGCAACGCCGATTGCAAGTTTAAGAACCACAGATTTTTAACATACAGTAATACCTCAACTTACGTAAACCCGGGGTTGCGCAATTTTCAAATCTCTCCTATTCGACTTAAGTTTGAAAAGAAAAGAAAAAAAAAATGGTAAAATTGATGAAATTAGTAATGGGATTGAAGAAATTGTCGATCTTGCCAGTCAAACAAAAATTCTACGTGGGTAGGAATGATGCTCAAGAACTTCTGGATCCTCACAATCAGAAGCTGGTAATTGATGAGCTCATAGAAATGCGTGAGCAAGAGCAAGACATTGAAGAACATGAGTCTTTTGACCCTGTTCAATCAGAAGATGGAATGAAGGTGTTGGAAATTTAACAGAAGGCCTCAGAAAAAGAATTACTTTTAAAATAGACTAAAATGATGAGGGTACTTTTTTCAACACACAAAACTAGGAATAAAAATAAAATTATTAACATTCCACAAGAAAACATTGTGGGAAAATGATTGAGCTGGCAGAAAAAATAGTTAGGTTTTATGGCACCTCTTCTACATCTAAATAACTTCGGTTTGTGATTTTGTATTTGTGTTATCTAACATTTTTTTTCTAAGTTATATATTATTTTCTTTATTCTCCGGCCCTAACTAAAAATAGTTTAAATGAATTGTTGTACGAAATTTTATCCCGACTTATGCGGTTATCACTCAGTCCCATCTATCGCGTTAGTTAGGGGTACTACTGTATTTCTCTCTCTCTCTCTCTCTCTTCTCTACGTTAATGCTTCTCCATACATAAAATTTTGGATTATACAAATATTTAAAGGCAAAATGATCATTCACGAAAAAATTATTTATAAAGTTTTATTGTTATTTTTCTATTTATTAAACTTACTAAATAATTTTAAATTATTTTTTTGAAATTTTACAATTTGTGTTCCTTGCCAGTGCAACGTAAATAAATTCAATCAATGAACCTACATTTACCAAACTATTTCTATTTCAATATAATTATCTTAATTTTCTATTAGGACGGTAAGAATGAGCTTATTAGGTATCATTTTCGCACTTTTTCTCGCATTATTTTAGCTAATAATTCATTTAAAATGAAACTTTAGTGCTGCACTTTCTCAGTCTTAATGTCGACGCCAGTAAAATAAAAGGCTGATTATAATCAGATTTCTTACCCAAAGACAATTCAACTGAACTTGCTTACTTATGATAAAAGAAAATAAACTACTGATTTTCCAATGAAAAGCACCCTTAAAATTGTTATTCTATAATGTCATACCTCAAAACTTTAAAATAGAAAATATGATAGGCTATATTTTTCAATTATATATATATATATATATATATATATATATGGAATTGCTTTTAATTTATATGAAAACAATTCGAATAAAGTAATTCAGTTTTTTTTCTTTCAGTTCTAAAAATTAAGAAATTAGTGATTTAAATAAAAACCAATTTTAAAAAAAATTCAACCTCTAAGAAATTAATGTAAATTTGTACGAGAATATTGCCTTCACAAACACTAAAAAGTAATTTTTTTACCATTTTTTTTTACCTAAAGGAAATATAATTCTCAAAGTAAAGATGACAATTCAAAATTACAGTTTAATTTAAATATATTATATATTGGGAGGTGTATAAAAATATTTGCTTATTTGTGTGCGTATCTAAAAACAAAGGACACAACGCTGTTAGAAAGAAAATAATATCCTTTTATCAACAGATCCCAAGCACAGAAAGTCCTTCGTTTTATTTAATGAATATATTAAAAGGCGAAGAAGCATAAAAAGGCAATAAAACTAAAGTGTTAACTAGCAAAATGTTATCGGAAAAATGTAAATTAGGATCATCACTATAAAATACCAAAGAAACTTTTGATCGTAACATGATTAAGACATTAACGATTTTAATATTTCCCAGAATGCCTTTCAGACACAGTCAATGCGAAACATCTTTATTCCCTCGACGCCGTTCGCCAATTAAAGGCAACTGGATGTTCTCTCGGAACGTTCAATAACCTATAATTGGTGAGATCAAAGTAAGAATAAACTTTGGTCAAAATTAGGTAATAAGGACAGCAAAGAGAACAAAATGAGAAAGATAACTTTTGATCTTTTAGACGATTCTTTCTTTTCCCGATATTTATCACAATTGCTTCCATGATGACTCATTATTTGTTAGTGAAATTATTTTTTTAATCTCAACAGTACTGGATATTTGGATAAAGGAACTTATAGCAATACTGAACTAGAGGTACTAGAGTTTAATGCTGTTATATTGATTAGATTTTTAAATAAATATTCTGAAAACTTTACTTTGTTGCGGAAAAATACCCTGAAATAGAAAAATTCTTCTTTCTGATTGTATTATATTCAAAATGCCAAATATTGTAGATATAAAATGTAATCAAAATTTTATCAATTCTTAAATATTTCATTTAATTTGAAACGCATAAACGTTTACAAAATTAAATTAAAATTGTATTTTACATCATTATTAAAGTGAAAACTTTTAACGGAAAATTTAAAAAAAGCTAAATTATTTTAATATGTAATCTCAATTTCTTATGACAATAAATTATCGCAAGAAAAGAACTAATACGCTACATTATCTAAAAAAGTTTTTAATTAGTTAATAATTGACTTATTTATAACCATTTTTTAGTGTATCAATGATTATTAATAATTGATTTGTTGATATTCATAAGCTAATAACTTTTCTTGAAAAAGCATATGCATATAAAAAAACAAATAAAGTCTTATTAATAATTACTAAATAATAATAATGGATGATTCACATTACACAATTATTGTTTTTAAACGAATTTATTTTTAACGATATTTTTGCAAACCTCATTCAAAAAAAAGTTCTTACTTTTATTTATATATTATTTGCTTTTACATTTTCTTCAAATTGTGCTTACTTTAACTTTGTAATTAATTTTTTCTAATTTTATTCACTCTATCCGTATATGAAATATATAACACTGGTTTTCTACAAAAAGTATTTCATTCAATAGTTTTGGCAAATTTATCTATTTTTGGTGCGCTAAAACCGAAAATAAAATCCAATTTTCTACATTACGTACATTTTTTTTTCAATTCTATGGACCAAATCAATATTTTATTGTGTGTGTGAAAGTACCCGTTAAACACGAAGTGGAGCTTTTCTGGTGGATAGAACCCGCAACCTTTGTATTCGCAAGCGCGTAACATACCACTAGACAAAAGTGACCCCTTTTGTCAGGATGCTGTTACTGGTTTATTTAGATAGCTCCACAGTACTACCCAACAATGAGTCGGTAGATAGGTGAACGAATGAAGTATTTGTTGTCATGGCGAGCGTGTGAGTTGCTACTGTTGCGTCAACAGAGTCAGACGACTTTGCTGGGTCAAGTGAGTCTGATGACTTTGGTTGCTGCATCAAGTGAGTCTGATGACTTTGCTAAGTAAAGTGAGTATGACGACTTTGCTAAGTAAAGTGAGTATTGCGACTTTGCTTGCTGTGTCAAGTGGGTAGATGGTGCCACGACAGATCAGAAGGGTGTTGTGTTTTTCTTTTCAGCCATTGTCCCCAATATAGCACTGTGTATCCAGTGGACAGAACCAGTAACTTATATATTCGTAAGGACGTAACATGACCGCTAGATAAAAGTGATCACTCCTGTCTGGAGAGGCTGTTATTGGCTTATTTAGATACCACCGCAAACATATAACACTTTTTAAAAAGATTTTCTGAAACATATTCAAGTGTCTTAAACATTTAATAAATTATTTTGAATACTACTTGCCATCGATAAGCTCAAAAGCTTAGGCTCTGAGCGTAACCTGTTCAAACAAGAAATTCCTTGTTATCTGTTCTCAACAGTCAGCTTCTTAAGCTAAAATGAGATTGAAAATGTTACATCTGCAAACAAGAACCTATTTTGCTTCTTATTCTCTACTCATGGAGTCATTTGTTACGTGAATACATTCACTTAAGTAACCTAGGGGTGCCAAAGTGGTAAAAATCATTTTTTGCAGTTTCAAAATACACTTCAAAAATGTCTCATCGTCATTGGGTTACCAATTTAAACTACTTTTATTTCAACCGTAAGCAAATTTCAGCAGTTTTTGTCAAAAAAGGTACATGTGCTTATTTTAGTTTGGAGATAAAATACGAAGTGTGAACTCCTCACAGCTAGGGATTGCAATATCGGTACACCGGGTTACCGAATACTGGTATTTTGAGCCATTTGTACAATTTTGTAATACCGGTATTCACAAGTTTAAATACCGTTTTTTCAGTATTTACTAAAAATCTCTTAAAGTGTATCCAAAATATGTTTAGGGATCACCAACATAGCAAAATACTATATGTTTTTGTTTTTATGTCTCTCTAATGGCGAAATTATGTAGACTTTGAATACAAAGTAACATCTTACAATCAAGGGAAGTGATAAAATATGTGAATCATCGAATGAGGCGGACTAAAGCTATTTATTCTATTACGCCTCAGAGCCATAATTAGCACGCGCTGGGTTAGTAGTCTAATATTCGTATCTGTGAAAACAAGGTTGTAGTTGCGAGGAAAGTGCGTAATATTTCAATATATTTTAATATGGTGAATTTGTTATTCACATTGTATTTGCATATCATACAGTAGAATTGATGCACTCTGTTTTTTAAGATCACATTTCAAAAATTTGTAATATCACCGGACTGAATAGTGAAATTTGCACTTTTTTGTGATTGAAATAGATAAGATGTTATTTTACTTTTTTGTGATTATTTATATACTGTTATAGTTCATAAATAAAATATTACTTTTTATGACATTTATACTCTCTAATAAAACTGGCAAGTAAAAAAAAGAGAAACACTTGTTTTTTCTTTCTTTTTCTAAAATTTCTACTACAAGTATTGAAACCAGTATCCCGGTATTAAGATCTAAAAAATACCGAATACCGGTATTGAACTTTTGGTAAAATTTTTCTTGGGGTACAATAGAGATTTAAAACCTTTTATATTTTCTATGCAATTAATAGAGATGGTGAAAAAGAACCTTAGGGAGGGTTATTACATTTTGTACTTGACATGATCAAGGCTATAACACCAAAATTCAAAAGCACCTTAATCTCCTGTTCACCTGGTATCATACGGTTCTGAATTGTCTGTTCCTTAGTCTCCTCGTGATTTTGACATCATGTGTTTCAAAATAGGTAAAGAAGAGCGATATAAAAGATTGAATGACAGTGCATTTGAACAAAGCAGTTAAGAATAGACATGTGATTTTTCGTCAACAGGCCTTTAAAAACTTAGTGAGAGTATTTATTTCTTTGTCTTTCCGGACAAGGAAATAAATACACTGCTGACCACCGTAAATGCAACACCAAGAAAGACAAGAAATAGCAGAACAAAATTTATTTTCTAGATAACATGTTGCCCAAGTATCAAATGATTAAATTTATAGACTTCTGTGAAGTGGGGTTCCTGCCGGAATCAGTATCCAGAGTAGCCGCCATTGTTGGAGATCACCGCTGCCACACGACTCGGCATTGATTCAAAGAGACTTTGGATGAGTTCTTGGGATACAGCAGACCAAGCAGCTTCCACACGTCGCCAAAGTTGATCTGGTGTTGCAGCTGGGGCTGTAATCTGGGTCAATCGTTAAGCAACCATGGACTACATGTTTTCTATCGGTGAAAGATCCAGAGAGCGAGCCGGCCAGGGAAGCAATTCAATCTGGTGATTGACGAAAAACCTTTGGAAAATGCGTGCTTAGTGTGGTCGTGCATTATCCTGATGAAATATGACTGACCAAGCCTTGAAGGAAAGGAAGGATAACTGGCTCCAACACCTCGGAAATATAGCGCTGGCTGTTTAAAATACCAGAAATACATACTAGAGGAATGCAGAGGTGTATCCAATACTGCCCATACCATAATACCCGGTGAAGGACCAGTGTGGCGGAGCATAACGCAGCTGTTCCGCATCCTCTCTCCATGGTCTTTACAGACTCAAATCCGACCATCGTGATGTTGCAGACAGAGGCGTGACTCGTCAGTACAGACAACTTCATTCCATTCTACCGCCCACATCCTTCTTTCATCACACCATTGGCGGTGGCGACGTCTGTGGTTCTGCATCAAGGGTAGACCAAGCAATGGACGTCTTGCGGACAGACCACTCTGCTGTAAACGGCGTCGAATGGTACGCGCAGACACTGAATGATGCGTTGCAGACTCTTGATGTGACTGAGAGGTCCATCACTGCCATGCGCCCAATTTGCTTGTCCTCACGTGAAGTGGTGTACTGAGGTTGATGCGATTGACCGCGTCAGTCCGTCGTACCCTCCAGCATCCAACCGTCACACATCCGCAATACAG
>BMAO01014828.1:0-21559 GCA_019973975.1 Trichonephila clavata | reverse complement strand
TATTGTTACATAAAAAATAAATTTAATTTAAAATTATAGAAAATGGTTTCCTTCCTAAGAATTAAAAAAAGGTTAGACCTTTCTCTTCTGTAAAAAATACAAACAACACTTTCAAAAATTGAAAAGTCCTTAAAAGTGAATAAGTATACGTTCTCTTAATTAAACTATTCACTAGTAAATATACGATTTTTACTGGGTATAATACAAATATTAATAAAAAAAAGAGAAATCCATGATTCCGCGGCACCATTAACTTTTGCATCGAGTATACGACGTCTACCACGTTAAATACTTTGGAATCTATTCCTTGATTTAATTTCATTAAGGTATGCGAACACGTTGAAAATGACCAAATTCAGTAAAGACAGATATTTTGTTTTTTTATTTTATGAATAGAGCTATCTTTTAACTTTAAAAAACATACTTTATTTTGTTTCTACACTACCTAGAGGCCAAGTTACAATCAATTTTATAAAGTTAGAAAAACCGGAAGTGGGATTTTGATCTACGAGAAGTGAACATTTAAATTACTCAAAACCTATCATGGTGAGTCTGATAACTCAAAAAAATATTACGAATATATTCTATAAAACTTTTTGAACCTGATATTTATGTTATTTTCTTGAGAATGTACTAAAATATTTTTATTGTATGAACATTTTTTGAGTTATGGCTTGTTATTTAAATAATGTCTCATAAAAATGTAACATTTTCTATAATGTTTACTCAATCAGCTCTAAAATGCTCAAATTTTAATAAAAATTTAAATTTTAGTACAACTTCTAGATAAATGCATCTTTGGTTTAGTAATACTTTTACTAATATATGTTATTACTTTTTTCTCTAACGGCTTTGAAGTTTTTCAAAAATATTGCTAAAATTGCACTTATAAATTGTGATTTTTGTAAAATTCAGGTAATTTATTTTAAATTTTGATAGTTAAATAGTAATATTTATTGGTATGAGTCCTAAAAGAGCATTTATAAGTTTTAGTATGCTTTTTGTTAAAAAGTACTCCGAACGTGTTCGGATACCTTAAAAGGATTAAATGAGATTACATATTCATAGAGCAAGTACAGTTTCCTCTTTCATTAAAATACAAAGTACATTATAAATTTATTTCTAACTTTAAGTTACTTTTTTAATGATATAAAAAAGTTTTGTGTGAGAAGAAGTAAAAGATATAAAATAAATTGATTTATTTATTATTTAAAATAAGTAATGGGAAAACTTTTAGATATAAGAAAAATTTTTTCTACAAAAATGCGTAACATCCTCACAGTTCATTGAAAACAGCTTTTACTAGATTTTTTCTGTAATCATTTTTTTCATTCTTAAAACAATAAAGACTTCAAAAATCTTTTTTTATTGAAGCTATTACTTTAAGTGTTATTCTCTATATATCGAAATTGAACATTTGCCAAGTGTTCAGATTTATCACTCTTCTTACTTCTGAAAATTAAAAGATTTGTTAAAAAGTTTTATAAATGGTATTTATTTGTTTTCTGAAGATGTATTCATTTTGTATGGTCTCTTGCGTACTAATTAAACTGTAATGTGGAAAATTTAATATATCTGGAGACTTTTAATAAATTTAATATACATTTAAATTACAGCAATATGTATTGAATTAATGTATATTCTTATAAATATCTAAATAATTATTAAGAAACAAATTTCCAAACAATTTCAAATTTATTTATTTTTTATTTAATGAAAATTCCTTTATAACTCTATAATTATATTTTATATAATGTCAGGAAATACATTTATTTACTTTTTATAGAGCAATCAATGGATGAATTCAATATACATATTGCCTTACGTTGCATTTTTCTCAAAAAAAAAATTCCTGTTTGTTAATAAAAATCAAACGTTATAGAGCATGGGTTTCTAAACTACGATGCTTGTGGGCCGCATTGCAAAAATAATTTTTTTATGGGCCGCACATACAATATTTTTTAACAAATTGAAATAAAAATTAGTATATAGTTTTATCAAAGTAAATTAACTTATTGTTTTTAAGTTTTCTTAAATTTGAATTAGACATGAATAGATACACATTTATTTTAAATTTTAAAGTTTCGATTCATTTAGTTTAGATTTCATAAGATGGAAACAAATTATGTTAATGAGATGAATGTATTTGCGTTTGTGTGAACACAAGCAAATCGATATCGGGTTCAATAGATGAAGTTACAATTCTTCAAGATGTTTGTCAGTGATCTTTGTCCAATTTTGGATTTTGTATGCTTCATTCTTGGAAAATAACTATTCACAAATGTAAGTACTGTCAATGAATATTAAGAGAGGATTTTTATCGCGGTGTAGGTAATCTTCATTAAACTCCAGTATAGAAACATTCCCAAATTTTTCTTTCAGTTGAATGTCACTTTGATGTTCAATGCATTCCATTTGAAGGTAATTTATTTATTTTAGAGAAACGGGTAGTAAATGTATTGAAATACTCTTCGCTTTTTCGAAAAAATTTTGAAATATCTTAAAACTCTTAAATTAAATCGAAAATTAATGCAGCATATTTTGTGCATACATCATATTTTTTTTAAAATTAAAATGTGTGAATTGAAATAGTATTTCATTAGTTTGCGTTTGGGCCGCATTTTAGACAAGCATGTCATAGAGTGAAGCGTAAAATGTTTAAATAACTGTTAACACATTTTAAAAATGTCATGAATCACCGTGATTTGATTTCAATTTACGTCGTTGTCTGAAAGAACACGAGGTATATTGGTGATCGGACCCCATAGTTTTAAAACGGGATTCAGTAACATAGATAACACCTGAGCTGACACTCCCCTCTCGAAAATTCCACACCACGCCTAAGCTTTACTTTGAACCACAAAAGATTTAATATGATTCATTCCCTCTACTTTTCTTCTTCGGTCATTACAGGACTCGAACCCATGACAACACAACGCCGGCCCATTGATCGTTTTTTATATTTAATTGGTAAATGACATTCTTAATAGTTTAAAATTCCAATATTTGATTTTTTAATAGTTTTTCAGTTATTTTTTTTACATTGAAAATTTTTGCATTTTATAAGTTTATTTATTAGAATTTGAGTGAAATTAATCAGAAAATTCATATTCTGATTTTAATTTGAAGAACAATTATTCTTGCGATTAAATGACGTTTTTTCAGGATAGTAATAACCAAGCTTTAAAAGAAAATCGAACACTTTTGTTGACAGGAAACATTTTTTTTTTTGTGAAACGTAATCATTTTTTTTTCAAATGAGTAAACTAAACTGAAATGAAAACTTATAAACCTCAAATGTCTAAAAAATGTATTTCTTTCATCATCTAAAAACAGTGAAATATTGTAAAGTTTTCTCTAAAAGAAACATTTGGTTAAGGCAGAAAATACAGAAAAAAAAAACATATTTTTTAAGGAACCTAACAAAAAAATTTTAAAGAAATGCATATAAACACAAACTTTTAACAGATTTTATTATATTTTTTTAGATTTTAATTACCGACTACTTAGTTCAACTTTGTTATAGTTTTAAGAAATCATTAAAATTCAAGAAAATATAACATTTTTTCAAAAAAAAATTATTTATCTTTTCCACTTTAAGTTTGAAATTGAAATAATAAAAATAATGTCTAAATTGATATAATAAAAGTTTAAGCCGGAGAATTTTACTTTTATCATGATAAATTATCTTATATTCATAAATATAATGAAAATAAAAATATACCACATACCTATTTATTTATATAAATCGTATTTTACTTTTCAAATGTAATTATTTTGCATACTACGTTATATAAATTATCTTATCATTCACGCATAAAGAAATTTCAGCAATGTAAAATATTTCTACACGCAAAAAATTCTCTTTGTAGTAAATAGTGTATGGAAAATCAACATGCAAAAGAAGTCAATATTTGCATTTTCTGTTCATTATTTCACTATATTATAAATGAAGTAATCAGAAACTATATATTTCCTGAAACTTTTTTTTAGTTTAATCCTTAAGAATCGATTTTCATACAAAGCCCCGGTATGGAAATTTTATGAGGAATGAAATTTGAAGAAAGCGTTAGCAAAAAAGCATAACTCTGAGTTACGCGCATTAATCAATTCATTGTCGGACGGAAAGAAGAAGGAAAGAATTTCTACTTTTTCGTCGTTTTTAAAGTTACGATACTTCTGACCTTGCCGAAATAAGACAAAAAAAATAATTACGGAATTGGAAAAATTGTTTTTTTCGCCATGCTACGGTACAATTTTTGTTTTATAAAATAACAATATTTTGCATTGTTTACGATTTTTTCAAAATTGTGTCAATATCGATGCATTCTAGCGAATTTTTCAGTCGTTCTAAACGGATTTTTTATCATTGAAATAAGTCGACACTCTGAACTGAAAAAGTTCATACATTGGTCTTTTAGAATCAGTGATATAAAATATAAATTGCCGAAATCTTTTATTTTTATGATTTATCAAATATTACCCAAAACTCTAATTAAAGACTCAATAACTTCAGCATTTATAAAAATAATCACAGAAAACTTATTTTCCGTGTGTCAAACGTTTTTGTTCGTTATTGTCCAAAGATTAAACAATTGCAAAATTTATGGATTTTAAAAAAGGTTTTGTGTTTTTCATGTAATGTATTTTTTTATAGAATTCATTTACGCAGTATGTTTGTGCCTCTTTGTTTAAAAATTGCAGTTGTTTGTATAACTTAAAAACTAAGCCCTTAAAAAAATAAAAACTTTAAAAAAAGTCGGAAACTACATTAATTACCGTTTTGACTACTGGCGTCATAAGCGTCGAAAACCGGTTTTCGAGCCAAGCGACTTTTCGGCGAGCTTAGACCGTTCGGATTATTTTAAATAAGTTTAAATTATATAAATAATTATTTAAAATGCATGCAAATTTCATTTTTGTATGTTATCTTAAGATATAATAAAACATAAAACAAAATTTTTGAAACACTTAAAAATTTATCAATGTTCAAATTTATTATCCTTCGCAGAACATTTAGTTTACTTAGTTAACTTACATTTGAAATATTATTTTATTGACATAATATGTAAATTGAATTCACAAATATATTCTGTTGAATAAACATAACTTTTAGAGATAAATGAATCGATTTAAAACAGTTATTTAAAACAAAAATAATTATTTTTTATTTTGAAGTTTAGTTTTATATTTATTCTAAAAAGCTCTATTAGTAGTTGTCCTTTTTAAGATATTTGATCTTTTATTAATCTCTTTTTGCAGTTTTTAATAAACTACATATTTGTTTTAGTGCCATTTTTTAAGCAAACTCAAGTTGGGCGTTGGAGCCGACACACACAGTTTTTTTTTATCTGCAATGTGTTTTGCAAGGCCTTTGAGCCATTTTATACGAAGAAGAATGTTATTTTTATACATAAGAGACATCTTTGGAGATAGCAAGAGAAACGGCCGGCAATAAATAATTCTGTAAACTATACAAGTGTTTCATTTTATTGCTTTGGACGGCGCATGAGAGCCTGAAGAGAGATGTTTAGGATCAAGTGGTTGATCTATTTAAGTCATTCTGAAAATCTGTAGATACACAGAATAATTATTTACAAACGATTTTGAATCGTGTCTTATAGTTATATCATTATCTCATTTCACAAGCTGTTCAATATAGTTACAAAATTTTTCATTTTTTATAACAATTTAGTTATTTTCTTAGAAACTATTATCACGAAGAATTCATTTAACTAAAAAAGATAAAATTTCTTTAAAAGGTTCGTTACGTGTCGTTTGTATAAAAACATAACTAAAAATTATTAAAAATGTTCTTGTACTGATATTTTCTCAATTCGCTAACAAAAGAAAAGAAATAAGTTGACAATATCATAATGAATTTCGATAAAGCACTATATTGTTAAAGATGTGTGTAAGTAAAACATTTATTATTTTATAAATATTTTTAACCAAAATAGCGTTCTGGAAAATTAGCCAACTTTACATACTTTAAGTAAAATGGTTGTGAACTCCAGGACAGGTAGAATAAGGCTGGACCAGCGTTTCTCAAACTCGCCCCCCTTGGGGGACATGATAACTCTACGAGGGAGGTGCAAACATATTGAAAAGTCGAAAACTAAAGATTATTTAGGAAAATTACTAATTTACTGAAATAAACAAACAAAATACATTCTGACGTAATAACAAATCAAAGACACATTTCCACTGATATAACTTCCACTTAAAAATATATCAGTATTGCGCGATGTATTTTATAATTAATTTAGCAATACTAAGGTTTAGAACAAGTTTTTTAATAATTACCAGGGCCCATGATTTTCTCATATAAAAAACTATATACAAAAATTAACACTTATCTTGATAATCTGAACGATTTATAATTAATCTCTTGACTGTCGATTAAAATTACGCAATTCGCTCCCCAATGCCCCAGTTTTCAAAGTAGGTGTGCGTATGAGATGTATTGGAAGGGAGGAAAGAAAAAAAATAAATAGGGAAATTCTTTGAAGCACACATAAATCCTTCGCAAACACTAGCAAGTCCCTTTTATTGCTTTCGAAATAATTTTATGAATAGCAGTGCACAGAAAAGATCTATTTCGGAAAGACGTATTTGTACGTCAAGGGGAAATAGCGCTTTGGCTGAGAGAGACGTTTATATACAAGAGGTTTAAGTCATATTATAGCTTTAGCATCTAAGTATAGTATTATTGAATTTAATGCATTACTATTGTATGGAGAGGGGCGCGATGAAAATGATTGAATATTGGGTCGCAAATATTGGCAAACTGAAAAACCAAGTAAGATAAAGGTTTTTTAAAAGATATGCTTGTTTTTTTAAAAATATATTATTCAAAGGGTTTCTTTTTTCAAGACATTTGAAGCTAAAAAACGTTTTCTGAAAAAACTCACCGAAAATATTTGTTTTATTTTATCATTTGAAACAGGTAAAGTTCGCCTTTTATATAGAATTTATATTTTTTTAAAAATTATATAACGAAATTACTATACATTCGAGTATTTTGATAATAATATGGATACTGTTTATAAATAAACTTTTTAAGAATAAAAGACATTAATAAAACATTTTTGTTGTAGAAATTATTTACTTTATAAATTTGTTGAAATTTTTTTGTTCTAATCAAGGTAGTGTGTAATTTAAATTTGAATTAAATCCAATATAATTGCCTTTTCATAGTCAATCTAGAGCGTCGTATATTTCAAAAGAAACTCGTTGCCAATTATTTATTAATAATAATCAAAAACCGTTCATTAATTTAAACTCATTGGATTAAACCATTTAATATTAATATAAATATTTAAAAGCATCAGTCGTTATTTTATTTCCATTTACATTAATTGTATCTTTTCTTTAATAAAATGTAATTAACAACTTTTTTAAATTTATTTTTTATTCTTTAATGCATTTTAATGCTTTAATGTATTTTTATTGCGGACTAATACTCTTAAAACCACTGACCAATCCTACGCAAGCGTCGTCATATTTTTTCACAAACCAAAATAGTTTGAAATTAATTTATATCAGTTTTCTTAGACATATATCTTTTTCTTATAATCTAAGTGAAAATGAGTGTGTATTCAATGAAGTTATAAAGACCTATTGTGTTGTTTATTTATTTCTGTAATTAGTTTAAAATAATCGTTTCGCAATAGCTTCGCTTTAAATCACTTCTAGAAGAGCAAATTTACTCACAAAAACTCTCCACCAAAATTTGTCGTTCCCATAATTTCTAAAGAATCGATTTGAATTATGTTTCGAAAAAGGGATAGAGCAACGTCTTTTTCCCTTTCTCCAAGGCTTGAACTCTGCTAAGTAAGGATTTTTAAATCCGACTTGACAATTCCAATTATTCCCAAAGAGGGTGTTCCATAAAAATCCGATTAGGAAATTTAGGTCTCTAGCCCTTAAGGCTTAACCCTTAGATATAATTTCCTAGAGTTATAATGGTTGATAGAAGAAACTATATCACAATAACTAGATTCAAGAGGTTTGGTTGGAATTGGTTGGATTAATAATATTTCAGAGCTGCACTAAAAGCGATTGATGACTATATATATATATATATACCAGCACAATTTCGTGGTGACGAGAATAATCTAATATGTTGAGTCTTGGCTTATTGACCAGATGCTTACGCATTAGGTGTTTCGTTTCAACAAATTCTGTACCTTGCAATAAATGAAGTAGATGCAAAATAAATAATGCACTGAGTCTAAATGAAGTAACGCTGCATTGGATGGAACGCTAAAATGACTAAAATACTAGCTTGAATGTACTTTCTAAATTGCATATGTTGCCTAATTAGTCAACACAAAACTATCTACTTATATACATTATATTGGCTACTCAATTAAAATAAAAAAAGATCTGTTTCGTGATAAAAATTAAAATTACTTAAATTAAAAAGTAAATATTTTTTTAAACATTTTAAGGGGCGTTTTTAAAAAAAGATAAATACATCAATGTTGATAGTCGGAATGATTAAAAATTACTCTCTAATTTACTTCATTGTAATATACATCTAATCAAGTTCCTTAAATGTGATTTCATTTTAAAAAATAAAACAAGTTTTAATAATTTTCTTTTTAATGTTAAATTCCGCATCTAAAAATAGACGCTAATAAGATTTAATTAAATGTAAATTTTTTATTTTTTAACTTTTTATTCCATTGTCATTTTAGAAAAGAAAAATTTTAGTAACATGACGATTATCCATATAATTGTATCCATTAAAGCGACACTGGATTAGGGATAAAGTTAATAACAAATTGGGATTCCTTTGAAAACGCTGTAGAGCATCCAGGCATGGATTTAACAAGTTTGAGGAGTAAATGAACCAAATGATCCAGAAATAAATATAACATTTTATACCCTTTGAAGCAATTTTTTTACCAGAATGAAAGATAATTTTACAATCATTTGCTAATGAGTCTTTCATGGTTTGAATTTTATTATCATTAAATTATAAATATTTTTACTACACACTACAGTGATATAGACGAACTTCAATGTTTCAAATAAAAATAGAGCTTTAAACTGAACATAAATACATCAAAACGTTAAACCAAGATTCTAAAGCAGGGCAGGAAAATTAAATACAATTATGAAGAAAGATTCAGAATTGATGTAACCAAAAAACTCAACAGAAACTTAAGACAAGCATATTATTTATTTTTCAATGTTCTAGCATGCATTAAATAATGTAAAATAGATGTTTGAATAGATTAAATAATGAAAACTTCAATGTTTCAAATAAAAATAGAGCTTTAAACTGAAAATAAATACATTAAAACGTTAATCCAAGCTTCTAATGCAGAGCAGGATAATTAAATACAATTATGAAGAAAGATTCCAAATTGATGCAACAAAAAAATTTTCAACAGAAACTTGAGAAAAACTTATTATTTATTTTTCAATGTTCTAGCATTCATTAAATAATATAAAATGGATCTGCAGTAATTAATATGCATTAGAAATACTGTTTAATTTCCTGTAATTACTTAACATATTTTTCCAACTATATATTTGTCCTTGTAATATCTCTAGAAATGTTTGATAATTGCGTTACATTAAAATAGAGTAAATTTTCTTTAAAAATCTTGCTTTTTAAGAGAATTCTACGGATTTTGACGATTCACTTTAATGTTTCACATAAATAAAGATGCAAGACTTTTCCCTTTAAAGTTCTCATGTATTTGTAAAAACTGATTTAATTATTATTAAAATGATCGCAAAGTTAAACAAAGAACCATTTTGACTTTGCAGCGAAACTTCCTTCCGCAAATCGCAAACAACAAAAGACAGGAATAAAAGCGCTTGAAAACTAGTCCGATTAGAAATTATTTTTCATCCCAGTCGTATAAGGCATGCACGGCGTATAAGTGCTCAGCTAGGTTGATGGTTTAATTAAACACCCTTGCTCTGCCAACCAATTAGAATAAACCCATGAATTTAACACGAGAGGTCAACACAGTCTACTGCTACTGGTTGATTGTGCTTTCATTCCATGAAGTGTCTTACTAAGAATTTCTCAATAAATCTCGATTACTGATTCGAAAATGCCTAAGGGGCATGCGTTCAATTGACACAACAACTCAGGCAGTGATTACCAAAAATATGAAAGAAAAACATTCCAATGACACTCATAACTTGCTAAAGACTTACATGAATTGCGATAATGTCTTGAAAAAGAACTATTTTCTATGTATTGCTAAAAAAAAGAGTATCTCAACAGCAAAAACAACTTTCATCTCCAGAAAATGAGTATGCAGCGACCCTTTCTTCCACAAAAGCAATAAAGGACAGAAATGAAAATGCCGAATGGACTGACTTAAATGGGGATTCCATCAAAGACTCGTACGGTGTAACTGTGGATCGTTAGTTTGGTACTCTTGCTAAAGTCAGAAGCTTACAACCGAATAGGTTACCCAGACATAATTCTTAGTATCCGACTACGTTCGGAGACCTTCTTTTTAAATTTTCTGAAAATCACTAAATTTTTACATTCTATTTTCATTTTTATGCACTATAATAAAAAATACAGTTATAAATACATAATAATTATAAATAATTATAAATAAATATAAATAAAAATTTACAAACATTTTAAATTTTAAATTAATTTTAATTAAATTTTAAAAAATTTTCAAAGGCTCTATTTTTAAAAATAATTTATATTTTACAAAAAAAAAATTGCTGCAGCAAGATTTTCAAACACATTTCTAGAGGTTGTACTACACGTTTTAAATTATTATTTTTTAAATCAAAAGTTATAGCTAATCGAAGTTACAACCTATGAATTTCATTCAAATTTTCGATACTTTTTTAAGGAAATCCAACTAAAAAATCACTGAAAATTGTTCAACTTCTTAGCTGGTAGTACAACCTCTAGATAATACTATAAATAACATTTGCGTACAATTTCATACACGTATCTCTATTGGTTTCTTAGATATCACACTTGAAATACCAAGAAATTTACATAAATTGTTTTGAGAAAAATGAATTTAAATTTTATAAATGCAATTTTTAAATAAACTGTGACTAGTACATACTTAAAACTCTCCTGATTTATATTTCACACGATCAGACTTTGATATTTTGTTAAATTTTTCCTTTTAAATGGCCCTATTTTTTTCTGGCTGATTTTGAACAAGGTAAAGAATGTCGTTTCGACTCACTGACTCGAAATTTTTGTCGAAAAATTTGTAGTCACGCAGGGTATAGTAACCCGCATTTATGCCAAGGCCTTTCAATACCTCCAACAAACCATTGAAACCTTTATTAAAAATAATAACGGCAATATAGGCACCCAAAGAAAATGTTTTCAGCTCAAGGAAGGTTTCCTTTGGAACAATTTGTCACAAACAGCCACTAAACGATTCATTTGCATTCTGCGTCTTACTATGGAGGCACTTCTGTAACAACTGTTTGTCACACAACTTCATGTATTCACTTTTAACAACATTTAAAAGTTTTATAGAAAGACCTGCACTTTTTTCTAAAAATTGTTTGCCAGTTGCCTTTGATTGCTGATACGCACACCAACTATCAGCTCCGGTTGGACACTGTCTATGCATGGGTTTTTCACGGCTGGAGCAACAATGAAAAATGCGGCTATTGTAGCACTTTGCATTGCCTCGATGTTATAAGTGTTACTTCTAATGGCAATGCCGTAGTAATTTTGTGTTTTATCTATCATAACATCGGTGAGTTTTCCTTTCCCACCGAGGCTTTTTTGGTTTTTTTAAGTTTTCTTAGCCGGCTACCTACTCTTTTTTGGATGTGTCCTATACACTCATATTTGGTGACACTGTTCATACCATACACATCTTTCACTGCAAGGTATCCTTGGGAATCACCATCATCATAGAAATAGACATGTTTGGGATTTATCGTGGTAAGAACGCTCAAAGATTACATATGCACCAACTGATTCCAAAGCTTCAAGCAGATACGATGTGATTGCAAGAACATGAATGCTGGACTCTTGGAACTCTTCAGTCTGTTGCAATTTCTGCAAAACTTAGACATTATCTCCAAATCCAGAAGCTTCCCTGTGTCAATAGATAACACTGCAACGCAACCATTCAGGGATGACTGACCTCGTCTTTGCCAAGTACCATCAACAGATACTCTGCATTCTGCGACTATCGTGTTGGAATCTTTTGTAAAGTTTCTCACTTCTAAAGCAGTGTCTTTCATGGCATCTTAAGCTGTTGATGTAACAGCAGCCAAGAGGTTTTTTTCACATAGTCTATATGCCCCTTTTGTCACACATGGCATATTCAGCGTAGCACATAGCTTTTTAGCAGACAAATATCCTCTGCCAATTATTCGTATACCACAAACAAATTGCAAATTTATGGTACGTTGCTTGTTCAGCTTTTCAGTAGATGAAAAAGGGACTATGAAATTGCATTTGGAACATTTTACTGTTATATTGTAAGCCAATCCAAACACAGAATCTTCATACATACACATATTTTTCTAGAAACACTGGGAGCAACACAAATTGGAAAATACATTTGCCAAAATATTTAAGTCAAATATTCTATTACCTCTTAATGTTCCATCTAAACATTCATTGTTCTGAGAAAAGTCCTTCAAGTAATTCAGTTTTCGTTCACTTCAAGTTTGAATGATTTCCACTTGCTTTGGTTTAGTGAATCTATTACCAGCAAATTTTCTCTTTCGAGAGGCTGATTTAACTTTGATTGTTTCCCATTATAGTTAGGTAAAACAAAAAGCCGAATATCAAGGAGCAATAAACAATAAAAAATCTGTATAATTAGAGCGAAAAAAAGTTAAGTTTTTTGAAGAATGTAAGAGCAAAATTTGTAAGACGCAAAACCAAAAAAAAAAAAAGTGAGGTCATAAGAAACAAATGTTGCCAATCGCATAAATCAAAATAAAATATTTAAATTGTTGCCAATCAAAAAAATAGTTTTAAAAATTCTCAGATATTATTTTTAAACTAGCTTTCATGGCCCGGCGTTGCACGGGCTTATACCGAGGGTATAACTTAATCCCCATGTTAATTTCTTCCTTTTATTCTAACGCCAACACTTTTGTGGGGTTTCACGCGTACGATGTGAGTGCATGTCCCGTGAGTGCGTGTCATGGCTTTGTTGCTTAACATTTTCAATTCTCTTCACAAATTCTCGATCCTAGTACCACTGAAGACCCGCAGTGTAGGGGAGCGATGCACGTAAAATCTGTCGAGAGTTCAAACGTCCTTCCGTTGGTGTGGTGTGGTAGTTAGGAGAGGGGGTGCCAGCTCAGGTGTCGTCCGCGTCACTTGACGAAGGTTCAAAATTACGTGGACCGTCCCCAAAAGGCCTCGTGTAGCTGAACAGTATGACGTTAATATTCACTCAATCTTCACAAATTCAGCACTTCCAATATTATTTTCCGAAATTACTTTGATTTCTTTGTTTCTTTCCTCTCCGCTTAGCCCGGCGTTGCACGGGCTTTTACCGAGTGAATAACTTCACCCTCATGGAAATTTCGTGTTTCCCTCAGGCCGATAGCACCTGTGTGTGTGTGTGTGCGTGCGATGTGAGTGATTTCTTTAACAATGTCATAAAAACTCCCTTTTTCGAAATTTGTTCTTGCGTTGGTGTGGTGTGGTAATTATTAAAGATGGGTGAAAGCTCATGTGTCGTCCTCGTCACTTGAGCATGGTTGAAAATTTCAAGGTCTGTCACCAAAAACCCTCGAATAGGCAAACAGTGCGAATTTAAAAATCACCCACTCACTTTCCAATTCTTTCGTTTTACCGAGTGAATAACTTCATCCCCATGGAAATTTCGTGTTTCCCTCAGGCCGATAGCACCTGTGTGTGTGTGTGTGTGTGCGTGCGATGTGAGTGATTTCTTTAACAATGTCATAAAAACTCCCTTTTTCGAAATTTGTTCTTGCGTTGGTGTGGTGTGGTAATTATTAAAGATGGGTGAAAGCTCATGTGTCGTCCTCGTCACTTGAGCATGGTTGAAAATTTCAAGGTCTGTCACCAAAAACCCTCGAATAGGCAAACAGTGCGAATTTAAAAATCACCCACTCACTTTCCAATTCTTTCGTTTTACCGAGTGAATAACTTCATCCCCATGGAAATTTCGTGTTTCCCTCAGGCCGATAGCACTTGTGTGTTTGTGTGTGTATGCGCGCGATGTGAGTGATTTCTTTAACTATGTCATAAAAACTCCCTTTTTCGAAATTTGTTCTTGCGTTGGTGTGGTGTGGTAATTATTAAAGATGGGTGAAATCTCAGGTGTCGTCCTCGTCACTTGAGAATGGTTGAAAATTTCGAGGTCCGTCACCAAAAATTCTTGAATAGGCAAACAGGGTGAATTTTAAAATCACCCACTCACTTCAACGATATTGATTCATATGAGAAAAACTCATAAAATATGCAAAACATCATTGTTTTGTAAAAAAAAAAAAGTTGTTTTTTTTCCTATAAAATTTTTTTTTTTTGGCATTTTATTTTTTTAATCATTGATTCTAAATGATCAATGACTTTTTTAAAAATCATTTTCATTTAAATGCATCGATATTTATTCATTTTAGAAGAAATCATAAAATAGGCAAAGTATTATTATTTTGAAAAAAAAATCCGCATCGTGACAAATAAATGATGTTTGGTATTTAATTTATTCAATCACTGATATTAAAAGAGCAAAGTATGAATCTTTTTAGTTCAGATGGTTTACTTATCATAGTTATAAGAAATCCTTATACGTAACGATTGAAAAATTTCGATTAATGATTTACAGAAAACAATTCTTTTTTACTTAAAAAAATGTATATTTAAAGCAACAAAGAAAACGTTCTGATATAATATATTACGAAAAACCAAGCATATTCATTATTTTAACAATAATTATTTTCTTAGAGCTAAAAATAATACAAAGGGTTTGTGTGTATGTGTGGTATTTTCATTTGCCAATGAATCGTTATATACTGGTAGCCAAAGTATAGTCCAGAAAACTATAATCTATCGTTTTATCCAGAAAAAAACAGATTATACAGTGTTGTCATTACATAATTAATCTAGTAATGAATAACGGAAAAAATATTGCAACATCAAGTTTGACCTTGGCCACTGAGCGTTAAACAGAGGGGGGAAAAATTATAATAATGATTCTCGCGCATGCGCAAAGCCTTTAGAATGTCTTTAAAGTTTTCATTATTTTTTATGGCTCAATTTTTAATTGAAAATTCCAAGTGTTCACATATTGATTGGAAACAACAATAATTTTTGAAGAAAAAATGTTACAAAAATAATGTTTATATTATTTCTCGCAAAAACTTTATTTTACGAAAATCACAAAAAAAATCTTAAAAATCCGTAATTTTTAAGCAAAATCGACACACGGGAAAAAATTTAATGCAATTTTTTTTTTTCAATGAAGAAATTATTAAATGATTGATTTAAGTATTTTGAGTGTTTTATTACAATTCGTTCAAAAAAGTTTTCGGCTTTTTATTTTTTAAATCACTGATTCTGAAAGTAATTTTCGACGCCAATGTTTGGCTAAATGTAAAATCGCGTATTTTGAATTATTTTAAAGATCATTACCTTCATTTTAAGGGCATAATTTTTACGTTAATGCTCTCAAACATCACCAACTATTTGCAAAAATAACGTACTTTGAAATAAAAAATGTACAAAGTACTACTTTTTAATTTATTTCTCAGAAAAACATAAGTTTACGAAAATCACAATTTTTTTTTTTAAATCCGTAATTTTGAAGCAATTTTTTCAATCTTCGTATATGTTACGGATAATATTACTGTACACACGGAAAAAAGGTTTTGTGAGATTATCTTCATAAATGACGAAGTTATTCAATGTGAAGTAAAAATTAAGACCACTTTTTAAAAATTCTTTAAAAAAAAAGTTTTGGGAATTTTATTTTTTAAATGAATGGATCTAAAAGAGAAAGGCTTGAAGTTAATTAGTGTAGAATATCGATTTAATAACACGAAAAGTAATGTATGGCGACGCAATGTCCAGTAGGAGAAAAAATTTAATACAAGTATGAAAAGATCGACCGGCGGGTTTCTGCGAGGCGTACACCCTCCTTCGTTTTGACCACGCACGGTAGTGCTGCAGTTATAGTCTTGAGTGTAGCGGGAGCTCTGCGCACTCTGCCACAAGCGCAGTTAACCAATGTTTGGTGTAAAATCGCGTATTTTAAATTATTTTAAAAATCATTACCTTCATTTTAAGGGCATAATTTTTACGTTAATGCTCTCA
Organism: Trichonephila clavata; assembly: GCA_019973975.1. NCBI lineage: Eukaryota > Metazoa > Arthropoda > Arachnida > Araneae > Nephilidae > Trichonephila > Trichonephila clavata. The sequence continues at coordinate 5,271 of BMAO01014828.1, read as the reverse complement.
AACATCACCAGCTATTTGCAAAAATAACGTACTTTGAAATAAAAAATGTAGAAATTACTACTTTTTAATTTATTTCTCAGAAAAACATAAGTTTACGAAAATCACAAAATGTTTTTTAAAATCCGTAATTTTGAAGCAATTTTTTCAATCTTCGTATATGTTACGGATAATATTACTGTACACACGGAAAAAAGGTTTCGTGAGATTATCTTCATAAATGACGAAGTTATTCAATGTGAAGTAAAAATTAAGACTACTTTTTAAAAATTCTTTTAAAAAAAATTTTTGGAAATTTTATTTTTTAAATGAATGGATCTAAAAGAGAAAGGCTTGAAGTTAATTAGTGTAGAATATCGATTTAATAACACGAAAAGTAATTCATACCCAACGATTTAGAAATAATTTTCATAAAAACGCATCAGTTTTAACACTATTTTAAAAAATTCGAAAAAAATAGAAAATATCGTTATTTTACAAAAAAAATTACACCGTGTTGTGGCGAAATAAATGATCTTTCCGATTCTGTAATTATGTTTTGTCTAATTTCGACACCGAAAATCGGATGACAATTTTAATATGGTGGAAAACGTAAGATTACCGCTCGGCCGAAACGGAAGGGAAGTTCCGCCAAGTAAGCAACCGGCAGGAGTAAAATAATTCGGCGTTTTAAGGTTTTTAATTAATATCTTTTTAACTAATTACAATATCGGAATATAAATAGGCAATACGGCTTCCCCGGAAAATTCCCGATCTTTTGGTACCTTCCGCGACTTTCTGCGTGGTGCTGTTCGTGAGAAGATAGACGCACATAGATAGATAGATAGATAGATAGATAGATAGATAGATACATACATACGTTTGTTTACCTTCGAATTTTAATAGTGTAAGATTTAAGATGTGATGAAAAAGTGAAAATTAGTGGTAAAAAACATGTTTAGAAGTGAACTTCTGGTTTCTATTTAATTACTTCCGGTATCTTTTGACAGCAGTATTAATATTTTAAACACCTGTAACTTTTTTTCTAATTATCGCACAAAGACAGATTTAGAAAGCTAATGTTTTGAATTTTCAAATGGTAAAATAAAAGGAAAACGCGATTTTTGACCAAAAAATGACGTTTTTAACGTAGTCGGATACCTTAATGAAACCTCTATCTTCCTTCTAAAAATTAAAATATATATTTTTTTAAAAAGTGTTTTTGAAGACTGGTTAGAAAATATTAAATTCATATAAAACATTTTTATTTCTAAAAAATTACAGATTTTAGTAGTATCTTTCTAGTTTAAATCATTTAAACTTGCATATTAAATCGTTAGAATTAAATAAAAGATTACATTCTTTGAATATGTACAAAATGCTAAATTAAAAGTTACTTTTAAAACGCGTCTCGTATAGCATTAAGAACGTTTAGAATATAGCTTTAAGTATAAGATGATATTTTTACAAGGCTTTATTCATTTCTTCTTTTAGAAGATGCAGCTGGACGATTAAACAAAATGACTCCAAGATTTAAAAAAAGATAATTATGTATCTCACTCAATTCGGCTTCATCTAAATTATGGTGTCCAAATCAACTACCCAATTTATTTTGGTTTTCAAGATTTGTATTTTTAAGTAGCAGTAACATTATTACTAACCACAAAGCGGTTACCAAAGAAGCAAACTATAAATAAAGCATGCCTTTGAAAGTAATTTACGAGAAAAATAAATTGTTAATTTTTACAACATCATTTATGACTCTCAGTTTTTATTTTAGCTTCAAGTGTGGCCTCTCTTAATACTTCGCCAAATTTATTATTGTTAAGAAGGTTATGGCCTCATTAAGTGAATTGAAAAAGAAATGCACTCGTGTTAAAAAAAACTCACTTTTGCAGAAAGATTAATTAATTAAGTTATATCAAATGTTCTGTTTTAATTAAAAATATAATTTAAAGAAGTCCTCTGGGTACTACATTACATTTTTAAGCCAAAATTATAATTAAACTTTGTTTTACTCATTCAAAATTATTTAGTCATTTACAGAAACAAAAGGCACTGATTTAAGCTAAATGATTTATTTTTTACTGTTCAGTGTTTTAAAAGAAAATTGCTCAATAATCAAATACTACAATGATAACATTAGGAAACCAAACTTTATTTTTTACTTTTATTTATTTTTTTTTACATTTATGCAAAATAGTTTTTACATATAATTATCTCTCATTCCATATATACTACGGCGTAAAACTTAATCAGCAACAAATGCATTTTTTCAATTACTAGGTATTTTGCGAACAGTGCAGTGAAAAAAAAAAATCTCAGTAGGAAGGTGATACTTGCGTAAATATCAGCATGAAGAAATCATAAGGGTATTCATGGTACGAAAACACCTGAAACGTGTTGACACAATGCCAAATCAACTTACAAATAAGGAGAAAAGGTGCCAGACATTCCTGCAAGTGGAAGCAAAATCGTATGTTCATAATACTTACAATAAACCACCAGGATGCCTTTATACATGGTAAAGGGTTCAGCATGCTTGAATAGACGAATATTTTTTCCACTAATTCAACAATATTTTACAACGACTCAGATGCTTATAATAATTCTGTACCACACTGCTGGTACACCTATACATTCTGCTGAGAATATACTTATTATTTTACACGTTACTTGTCAGTGTCTTAGATCATTGAATTTTTTCCAATGCCATGTACGACATCATTTCTAGTGGAAGTTTGTGTCTCAAGAAAAGGAATGACCATGATGACTTAGTTGTTATGGTCGCAAGCTCGTGGCTGACATATAGTGGGTTCAAATCATGGTACCTCTGAAGACTTTTAATGGGGGTCTGATGCACATTACATCCTTCGAGATTGAAATCCTCAAGTTAGCGTGGTGTGATAGTTTGGATAATAAGTTCCAGCTCTGGCCACATCCTTGTTACTTAATCGATGATCAAAATTACAAGATTCTTCCTCAATATTTATCATGTTGCTTTGTTGTGGGATTTTAATATGACTCTCAATCTCACTCAAACAAGAAACGGATAGAACATTTTTACGTACCTTATATCTAAATAAAGGAACAGATAGATAGACAGATATATCGATCGATATCTTTAAGAGCTAGGAAATGATCAACACCAACATTTCAACGTACACAAAAACGTTATCATTGCTTAATCGGTTTAAAATTTTGTGAAATATTGAATTGGCTAGGTCATTAATACGATATTTAAAATGAAAAAAATTATATAATATATATATATATATATATATAATATAATATATATATAATATATATATATATATATATATATTATAGGAATAACAAATTTTACGAGAAAGTCATCTGTGAAAATGGAAGAAAATCAATATTAAGATATTTTTTGTTTTAATTATTATTTTTTTGTGTGAAAAAGAAAAAAATAATTTAAAAGAAATAGTCGACTAAGAAATATCTCCTAACATAACTCAAATGACCATACTTTAGATACTCTTCTGTGTATTTTTAAACGTATAATAATTTATTTAGGAAGTAAAATCGCCTTGCCTTAAAAAAAGGGAGCATAGTAACAAATTTACAAAAATTTAGTATCAGGATATTAAGTGAAGTAATGTTCGACTCGATATATTACAGGCTTCACAAAGTGAGTTTTATGCAAATACCATATCCCACGCGTTGAAACATTTTTGTTTTCATGTCCGGTTAATCTGCCCCTCTTCTACTGTATATCTTTCCTCTCCTAATGATTAATATGCCATAAGCAAAGAGGTTTCTTCGGCAAAAGAACTCTTTGATATGAATAAATAACAACCTCCTAAGGGATTATATTCATGGAGTCATGTATAGGTATAGTTTTCTGTCTTCTAGTTAATATTTTCTTACACAAGAAATATATAAATAGATTTATCTAATGCAAACTATTATAAAATATATATTAAGAAACATAAGTAATGTGTGGAACAAAGATATAGAAATGAATAATTAAAACTAGAATTTATTTTGTTTGTCACACACACACATACATTTGATTATTCTTATCCTATTTAGTATTCGAATTACCTACTCAAATATTTATTAAAAAATAAATCACTGAAGAATACATTAAGTAATAATCGTGGTTAATTGAAAAGAGCCGCTTGTATAATATTAAACTTGTAGTATTCAGTTCAAATTACGTAATAGATTTATCACATAATTTTTAAAGTACATTCAAGTGATATATCACCGAGTAATGAAAACAATGTAAATGGCGAAACATTCCGTCCCATGTTCAATAGAATATATAGGTAAGAACCTACAGAATGGGTGAAGTATCCATGGAAATATTTCAGCCAGGAAAATCATTGTGGATATTTTTTCTTGTCTCAGAGATCAAGTATAATAGAAGAGAATGCCAAACCAAAATTGTAACGGAAGCGATGATGATTTTCCGTCGGAAAAAGTAAGTGACTGAAAGAGTCTAATTGATTTATACTTCCAATACTCAGCTAATGCTTTCTCTCTAGACAGCTCTATTAGCTGTACTTTTGTAGCATGTGACGGACATTCTTCTTACTCACACTTCGACCACCACCATTATACATAAATTGGTTTCTACCGGTCGGTACTCATGGCATTCATTAAAAGACCGATACTTGCAATTATATCAGGTTACAGAAACGTGGACGATAAAACTGTATAGAAGGTTGTGTTCTCAAATGAATCCCGCTTCTGTTCTTCAAACGATAATCGGTTGAGGGTATAGTACTTAGGCAGTGATTAATCCAAGCCAACCATATATGTGAAACACTCCATCTCTCAACATCATGACATCATGGTTTTGAGCTCCATCTGATACGATATCAGGTCACTTCTAAGCCATACTCAAGGTGCTATGACAGTTCGACAATTCATATATAGTACGTTTTAACCAATAGCAATCCCCTTAAATTGGGAGTGGCTAATGCCATTTTCCATCAAGATAACATCTGAAACAGTAACCGTGTGTGTAGCTGTTTCATCCTGGCCACCATTTTACTCTTATCTCTCGATACGAACATGTCTGGCAAGTGATTCTTACATCTTTTGTATACCCTGCCCTCCAACATGTTTAGATGACGAAATGTAGTAAGAAGAAAGTGGCAGTATTTAAAGCTATGCCTTACAGCACCTTCTTCACTCTTATTTATTCCATAGGTCTAAGAGTAGTTTCGTATATCAACGTCAGCGGGGATTTTATAATCTACCAAAATGACATTGTTTTCTCTCCTTTTCTGTTCCAAGTATCATTAAAAATAACTTTTT